>JAODUG010077397.1:0-12970 GCA_027564795.1 Aphredoderus sayanus
CACTGAATCGTAGGTGGCAAATTATATTATATATATATATTATACTGTTTATTAATTTGACCTATTAATTTTTTCTGTCCGTGGAGGAGACGCGCACCAAACTGTGGCTGGTTATCCAACCACGCACATTTACGTCTCCAACCAGGAAGTGGGCGGATACGCAAAAACCATAACAAAGCGACTACTATTTTGATCACATATACTCTACAGTCTAGACAGCTCACCCATTTGTTGCTTACGAAGACTTTACTGGCGTTGTTCAGAACACTCATGTCTCGCAAACTCAAAGAGGAATATTACCGGTTCTTTTCAGTCACGGATCCACGAACGCATGAGAAAGGACACACCGAGTACAAAGTGACAGCAAGGGTTGGTAACTGTTCACCCGTGTCTCTCTAATTCTCTCTCCATCTTCAATAAGACACAAACCATAGGCCTACAATATGCAAATATATAAAATAGATATCTTCTTCTGGCCGTTTATTTTAAGACACACAGAGTACAGTCAAGATGAAAGAACTCGAAGAACTCACTGGCTGTAAAATCCTCATGACCATGGTCATGTGGTGAGGGTTTTACAGCCAAAGTACACACACTCACACACCTTGATACTGACCTCGGCCATAACCTAACCTATATGTAGGCTATCACAATTAAACCACCTTATTAATAAATGTATAGCCTATCTAACTAAGCCTATGAGAATTGTATGCCTAACTTAATGAGGGGTTGTTGTGAGTTATGCCGAAGATAATAACAAAAAAAGAGTAACTTAAAATATAACATAAAAACTAAATTGCATTACATTAGCCTACATTAAACATAATATACTGTATATAAATATTTGGCAAAAATCAGAATAACAGAACTAATAATCATTTAGCCATCCAAATTGAGAGTTATTCTCTTTTATCTTTGATAGTTTGTGTCAAAGCGACACCCTGAAGATGCCAAGGAAGTGGTTGTGTGGAGAAGGTTCTCTGAGTTAAAGAAGCTCCACGGGGAGCTGGCCTACACACACAGAAACCTGTTCAGAAGACAAGAAGAGTTTCCACCTTTCCCACGCGCTCAGCTGTTTGGTATGGTGGAGCAATGAGGGCATTATTTCCTATTGAAACATATTACAGGCGTTGCGCAACTCTAACACTAAATGTATGTTGTGACACTTCATCAGTGCTGGCCCACAGTTTGAGAACCACTGCATTATCTGACTTACATCCATCATCAATGGTGTTATTGTCACTGTTGGCAATAGGTGTGAGTCTATATCTAACCTAAACACAACATCTTTTACGTGTCTGTGACCAGGCAGGTTCGATGAGGCAGTGATCGAGGAGAGGAGAAAGGCTGCGGAAGCCATGTTCCTCTTCACCACCAACATCCCTGCTCTCTACAACAGCCCTCAGCTCAAGGACTTCTTTAGAGTGAGACAATCTCTCTGTATCCGTCTTTCTCTCTCTCTCTCACACACACACACACACTCACACATTAAATAATATATTCATATTAAATACATTTGAACCCTTTTGCACTCACTTTATTCAGGGATCAGCTAGCTTAAACTCTAGTGCATTATTCCAATGCATATACCACCAGCGTCTTGATTGTACTGTAGATGCATTGATTCAGAAGTATGGTTTTGAGATGTATTGGAATGCAATAGAGGCACAAAACAAAACACTGATAGAATTGGAATGTTTGTTCCCAAATGTCAGTATTGAAGCAAGGAAGTTGACATACAGTATACAGTCAAGGATTTTGCATATTGTATGTTATCTCACTCATTATTTTTTCCCTCCCTTCGCTCCTCTCGCCTCCAGGAAGGAGAAGTCACGAGGCCCCTGGACCCCTCCCCACTCTGCTCCGCCTCCCCCCTCCCTCCCCCCCTCATTCCCCTGCCACAGCGCAGGGCCTCTGACTGCGAGCCGGTGGAGGAGGAGGAGGGCAGGGAGGCTCCCGTCCTGCCCCAGGCCCTGGAGTCTGACACGGGCTCGGAGCTAGGCGAGACCGAGGTGGCGGTTGAGGCCTACAGCGAGATAGGGGGCACGCCAACTGAAGAGCAGGGAGAGGAACTGGTGCATCCCGGCAGCAGTGGTATGTGAATGTCACAGAGATGTGGTTCTTAGCTTAAAGAGAAGTGGCATATCATGTACATTCTGTACACAGGAGGGTTTCTTGTTTGATGTATTCTTTGTCCAAATGATTCACAAAATGGTGTTGTAGTATGGAAAGTTGTACTAAAAAATGTTCCTCTTTATTGGGAGATTGCAGGGTGATTGGAGGAGAAACAGAAAATCTATTAGTAAGGATCAACATGTAATACAGGAGCTAAACAGAGTAGTGTATTTAAATAAAAACATTTCCCACAAAATACAGCCAGGGGTACTGTACATTCCAGTTTGCCGAACTGAGGCAGACGTTTGTGGAAAACTCGTGTTCTTTGAATGTTTTGCACAATTTCTTATAAATACGACAACCAGTAACACCAGTTTATATACTAACATAACCTATCAACATCTCACCAGTAATACCAGATTGTACTAGTCAACTGTATTCACCAGTAATGCCAGTCTAGTCTACCATGACTGTAACATTTCCTGACCAGTACCAGTCTATAACACCATAACTGTAACATTTCCTGACCAGTACCAGTCTATACCATACAACAAATAGCATAATATTTCCTCACAAGTAATACAGTCTATACCACATCTTACCAGTAACTGACACTACAAGGCGGCAATATAGTATGCATTGTGTGGATGACCTGTTTTGTTATATCATGTTCACTGCCACCCTTTTCCATCTCTAAGTAAATTATTTGTATTTGTCTGGGCATGAATCCCAGTGCCTTCGCCGGATCACCAACCAGCACACCTATCAAACGAGTGCCAGCAAGAGTTTGATTCTCTGTTTGACTCTGTTGTGGGAGAGCAAGACCTTTCCCCTAGAGAGGAGGCTCCTCCACCATTGTCAGATACTGACTTGGCTATCTTCGACCCATGCTGCAAACGAGGTAGAAATAAACCCACACAAACATAATATTTTTCACAATAGAAAGTATGTTTATGCCACTGTCTTTAAAAAAACAACTTTTACCTATTTTTGCATTAACTCCATTAGCCATTATATCTCATTAGACATACTAGTCACAGCTGCTATAAAAATGTATGGTTAAATATTTTATATTGACAAAACCCTATATTGTCATGGAACTTTTGGCTACTTTATTCATCTTTCTCTTAGATAATTCCCCTTCGTCAAGCAACCACTCAGAACTGCTCTCACTGCCGCTAAGCAACTCTGAGGGAGGGGAGGCTGGCTATTTAAGCGAGGCGACCAACCAGCTGATGGCAGCGATGGAGCAGGAGAGTGAAGGAGAATTCAGTTCAGCTATACTTGGATACAGGGTGGCAGTGGATATACTGATCAAAGGAGTGCATGGTAAGATAAGCTATAGTGGAGAGGCGCAGAGGGATGGATAAATAAAAGGAGACATTTGAGAGTTTGAAGCATAGGCTGTATATATAAATGGACAAACCCTCTGGGATGTCACCTAGAGTTCTATGGATGTCACCCATAGCTTTTTTGACAACAGTTTGAAGACTGCGGTATGCTTGCTCTGACCATTGCAATCTTTGCAGTACCTGACTACCTGCCTGTAACTCCCCCCTATCCATTTAATTGGGCTACATGTATGGCTAATATATTTGTAACGGATGAGTTATATATCAAATCACCCCCCGTACAGTTGTCATGAATGGGGAGACTATGGGGAGATATATAGAGACCAAAACCGTTTTTGGAACCAAACTGTAAACATGTTTAGGTTTGCTGTAGTCTGACATTTTAACATTGGAGTCTATGGGGATTGACTACCTTTTGCAGCCATCCTCAAGTGGCCAATCGAGGAACTGCCGAACATGGTTGAAATATATTGTTACTAGTAATGGCCACCCACAACTAGGTCATGATTTCAGCAAATATTGTTTCATCGCCTTCTGTTTCAAAGCCTTACTCAAAGTTCCCTCGGCAGGAGGTTAATCACAACCTGTAAACCTGTGTCAAACGTACAGTATGAAGCAACTACTCATCTATCATCAGTTGTAATAAATATGTCACTAACGCCACATATGCAGACTCAGTAAATGCAAAAAAGGCCAATGGGTGTTCATGTAGGAGAGAGAAACAGAGGTTTTTCACAAGATTCAGTAAAATGCATAGAACCGTAGTGGGTAATGTAGTGACCCCAGTGTCTGGCTCTCAGCATAGCCATTGAAAAAACTGGGTATTAGCACGGGCAAAACTGTATGCCTATTACTTGTCACATACTGTACTATTCCATTGTTTGTTTGTTTATTTATTTATTTATTTATTTATTTATTTATTTATTTTACAGTTTAATGTTTTTCCAGAGGATTTACAAAATACAAACGATAACTGGCTAGTTATTTTGTATACATACTGTAAGGCTTACTACATATTTGCTCAGTTATTTTGTTTCAGGATATTTTAATGCACTTAAATAATCTCAATTTCATTTATACACATCCAACCAGCAGATGTCTGTGTTGTTTGCTGCCATCTTATTTTTAAATGGACTGCAGTGTAGCATTTGCAGAGAGTGCTGCAGCTGTTCTCATCATCCGACATATGTATGTGTTTTTCCTCATTGAAACACATGAATATTTTAAAATGTTTAAGCCTCATAACAAGTGCTCATGTGAATACAGCCTACGTGATTATGATTTTGAACATCCCTGGCATATTGTCTTACCTGGATTTAGGCCAATGACATAATGTACAAACACCTGTTAGTCACACATGAACTATGCTGATGGTGTGATAATATATTAACATTAACTGTCAGCTGTTCACTAAATACACGATTCTGTTGTAAGGGAAATGTTACATGCAGTATGTTCCATGTACTCATGCTTGGTAATGTGACTGAGAAGATTAACCTAATGTTAGTGTTGGCAAAAATTCAAATGTTACCAAAACTCTTCTCCCAAGAGGAAATAGTTTCCTGTTCAGTCATGAATATGTGAAAGAATCAAATCTAATAAGTCTAATAAGCAGTTCTAGCCGTTCTGTTCTTTGACTTTATTGTGACACCTATTGGTGGAGGTAGAAACACAAACCATATGGGTAAACTAAATTAATCAAAGAAATGTATGCATAAAAAACATATTATCCAAGACTAAAAGGGGTAGTTAAAATCAGTACACTACAATATTTGAAATATTATGTGTTTAGTTTCCAATTATGCGCCGCTTTCAATAAAAGTAACAATATTACAATGGTTGAAAACACGAATCCCCCTTCCCCCCCTTCCTTTCCCCCACCACCACAGGAGACCCAGACCCTGGGCGCAGGGAGCTGGTGAAGAGGAGGACAGCCCAGTATCTACAACATGCTGAGATGTTAGTCGACAGGCATTCGCCTGCACACACAACTCAAGATGCATAGCTGCCCAGACACTATACGATCAGAAGTGGACAGTACCCTGAATAGCTTTCCTCTTGCACAGACCCATACAATCCTCTCTCTCTCTCTCTCTCTCTCTCTCATAAACATCGATAACAATCCAAATCCCCCACTCATTCAGGTATAGGCAAACTGGTATGAGTATACACAAACATGTTTCAGGTACTCCTGTGCCTTTAAGCTTTAGATTATAATATGCTTTGAACATTTTTGAAAATCTGTAATTAACATTATAAAAGTACATGGAATTAAAGTAATTACAGTAACATTTGAATTAAATATTGTTTTAGGTGATGATTTCCTAATTGAAAATAGTTTTACATTGTTTTGTACAGTATACATCATAATAAATTAATTTGTTTTGTAAATAAAGAAGAATAAGCCTGTTGACAAAGATGATCTTGAGTTTTAGTGGAACATTGCTCGTGTGTGGATGATTGGATAGAATCACCGGGACCACACATTTAAGATGTTGTAAGCGATTCTGGTGGGATACACTTTTTTACTGTTACAGTCTGCTACCTGCAGGTGGATCCAATGTGGGGGTAGAGCTTCTAAGGGAGCACTGGTGGGAAATGTGTATTTGTTTGGATGGTGAGTTTAAATATCAAGTTTTTCTCCAGCATTTGATTTTGTACGTAACATAAATCACAAACTGAAGTACATCAAGAGGTAGAGGGCCGAATACCAAGAGCTGGTGGAAGGCAGAGATGGTGTGTAGGGGTGTACACACTACTGGGTAGGGTCAGCAATGAGAAGATACCTAATTAACGGACGTGCCATTGTGTATCTTGACTGTTTACCAAATGCATGTCCCTGAAGTGTCATATGTACATGTGCCAACTGGAAGGGCTATACGTCACAATAATCCTAAACAAAGCATTCTGTTGGAATATAAGTGACAACAGCAGTCACTAGAGCTTGGTAGTTACTAAGCACTTAAGTTACCTTACAGTCTCAAAGACCAGTTTCATGATTTTGTTGTTCCTCTTGAAGGGGGAGCCTGTTCTTCTCTGTTTCCATGTTTGAAGGTTGGGAAGGACTATATTGCAAAATACTGGACTCAACCCTCCTGTTGTCCTCTGGGTCAAAATGACCCAAATCACTAGCTCTTTGTGGCAGATAGAAGGCGCTAAACCTAATTCTACAGCTTACACAGACATATGATGTGCACTGCTGGCACAACAGGTGAGTTTGAATCAAGGGTTAAAAGGCACAAAAAATACATAAATACATAAATAAATATTTTATAAAGAAATAAATACAAGAAATACAGAGCTGACAGTAAAGATATCTAAACAATCACAATCATGTGGCGCCATCTGGTGGCACAATTGGACAACAGGAGGGTTAAAGGTGTCGCCAAAATTGTCACAGGCATTCAATAAAGCTGTAGCATAAACCCTTAAGAATTCAACCAGCAAAGAAGCTGTTTTGCCTCCAGTTGACAGTACCCATGTTGGTTATCACTTTAACACTTTACCTTTGTGTCTGTTGTTTTGAATTACTGCCTGCCCCCTGGAATATTGCTTCATCCTTTTCCTCCTGTGCTGTTACCTGCATATTTTGGATTATCTGGTTCTTGGCTCTTGCCTGTTCTCTGACTTTGCCTAGTAAAATCATTGTTTCCTACTACCATGCTCTCTGTCTCTCTGCAAATGATTCCAAACCAGATGGTTGTTTCATTGCCTATGAACTCAGTTAAGTGTCTATATCAATTATTCTATCACATAATCTATTTAAGGATTAAGCTAGGTCTTAACATTTAGCAACATCATTGTGCTTATTGTAAGATGTGTTTGATAAAAGCATTAAATGTTTTATTGTAATTGTTTTCAGTTAATAAAATAAATGTGAAATGTACAATGTACCTAAAGTTTATTTGTATATCACATTATTTTACTTACTAAGTCAATGGCACATCTGACCACTAAGATGGTTTTAACAAATTATTAAAATATATAGCTCAATAAGGTGAATCAAAAAAGATATACTGTACTGTAAAATATATAGTATGCAGACATATATACATTTCAATTTTAAATTACCTTTAGCTGCGCTGACATCCTTAATACTCTATAGAGTTCTATCTCACCAGTTTACATTTCCTTATATCCAATCCAGTTGCTTGGTTCAGTAAAACATAAACATAATGATCCTTTCATGCAGTAAGTAAATCCCCATTAAGCCCTCCATCCCCAAAATGACAATTTGGCTAATGATGTTTATATCCATAACCCACATTTCTGGTAACATAGAACCCCTTCTGTCATGTCAAACAAAGTTCAACTGGGAAGGAATAGGGATGGACAATATAAAGCTACACATTGACGGTAGATTCCTTTGGTATAATTCATAGAAATTGAACAACAAATGGTATATATATAAATTAACAAACTGGTAATTCCTATTTTGGTGTACTCCATTTAATTAAACTCATCGGTATGAACAGTGGGGAGTGTATGTGGGCAGCCATAGTAGTGAGTGTACTGTGTATATAGTATGCAGTTATACATTATAGGTAGCAGGGTGTTGATGACACATTTGTTAGCCATGTAGGTCATGAGGGTATTTGTGTCACAGCTGACTCTATTAAGCTATGTATTCAATAGGGCATGTACACAAACCAGGCCATTGCATCGACCGCAAAGTTAATGCATTAAGTATTGTGTTTGTCAGTGTTTGGTTTATTGTGTGTACATGCAGGGATCTGGCTTCATATGGATATGTTCTGTTTACAAGGTAGCATGGGTGGCTCGTCACTGTACAATACGTAAAGTGTCTCTTTTAGTCTATTTAAGAATGTGGTCACAGTTTAGAGAAGCAGTGCTGAAACACTAGTACACATTAGAACACTTCAAATTACGAAATGTTCCATATGGTAACACTATACTACTAAGGTCATGTATAAATTCCTGTAAAAACAGGAACAAAACAGTGGCAAGAGTAAACCATAGCATAATGTATTTATCACAGTAATGTACAACAGCACTCTGCTGTCCATGATCATAGCTAAAACACACAAATGAAACAAATATTGAAACAATGACATTCCAGTGTACCCGTCAGCCGATTATCTGTGGGCACACCTGATTTAAAAGGGCACTGTGCCCGCCGTTATGCTCCCCAAGGATAACTGCAGGGAATGCAAGGAGACAGCATGGCTGCAAAAGCTTGAGTGCTTCTTGATCATAGACCTAGAGTTACATGACAAGACTATTTTTATGTTTCATAGCTTAGTCTAGCATAAGGCAAAGCACTGATGCCGAAAGCCAAGGTACCCACTCAATGGCGAACAATCTTATCAGTCACACAGTGGCAGTGGACTGAACATGAGATTATCATAATTAATATCACTTTGTGGTAATAAGTGGGGGCAGGATAGGGGTCAATGTTGTCCATGTTTATCTGTAAGCATCCATGAGCAAGATGCATATATCTCCTTAGTAATTACACCTCTTTTAAGTCACTTGAGATAAAAGCATCTGCTACATTATGTTGTAATTATGAGTGTATTGAAATAGTGTGCCACAAGTAGTGTGCCCCTGATGCTTAGAATGCTTTTCTTGGCCAGCTTTAAAATAGCCAAGAAATACCAATAAGAACATCACTGTTTGTACGGTTTTCCCAATGAACCACCATTGTGAAAAACAAACAGCTTGAGGGGTGTTTTCTCACCATCCCTACTGATGCTGAGGGGCATGGCGATCAGGGGCATCTACATCCAGTTATACAGGAAGATATGGCAGTACACACCTAAACAAATACTGTGGACAAGCTCAGTCGGATGGCGTGTGAGCAGAGAGACAGAACTCTCCAATGGTGACTTTGTAAAGTTATCCAAGGTGAGCTTTTGCCTTTCAAAGTACGTATGTATGAAGTATGAAGTACAAAAGTCTCTGTCCAATCCTGTTATGCATCAAAATAAGGCTGGGTTAGGTTCCTTGCTAATCATCATGTATAAGGAAACAACCAGGATGCAGATGCAGCTACTGCAGCTCTCCCACCTGATGTATAGTTCAGGTGAAAGTGAAGAGCATAGCAACTGTTTGAAGGAAACCGTGTTGATTGACTCAAGCGGTCACCTGTTTCCACTTGGCATCATAACAAGACCAAGTCCTATTGTGTAGCAAAGGCTGTGGAAGTGAATAGGCCAGTACTGGATACTCTTAACTATTCAGGCACCAAACCACCAGCAGCTATGGCAGAATAAGGGGATGCTTTACCATCTGCAGGAGTGATATGGCACCCAGAAACCTGGGCATGGTCCACTATACTGTTGAATCAGTTCCAGAGACCACGGCACTACCATGCATCCTGGAGTTATGAGATAGACTTATAAATAGGCGATGGATGAGATTGTTCCATAGACCTCTCTGCTCCTCTTTTTAGCAGTGGACTGCTACACTTGTCGCTTGAGGAATGAGGAGTACTGCCATTCTGGGTTGTAGACCTGTTGAAGGGCCTTTGTCCTACAGATGTAAAAGGAAGGTAGGGTACCTTAAATGGTTTTGGTTGTTGCCTTAGCTTTGCCTGTGTAACTACCGATGGTCGCAAACTGCACCCAGAGAATATCTTTTCGGACATCTTCTTGCTCTGTGGGTGTTGCTTGGTGTGAAGGGGGCCATGTTAATTCTCCCGCACAGCTCCACCCTGAAATGGGCAGTTAAGGTGAGGTAGCATTGCTCATTTTTCTTGAATGAAGGAAAATCTAATGATTGCTAGGACCTTGGAGTGTAGTGGCCTTTTATTAGCATTCACCATCCCTGATGGATATTAGAATATTCAGCATGCTGTGATCACAAGAAGGGAGAGGAGCCAATAAGGACGAAACTAGAAGGCACAGCCAACAAAAACCAGCACAGATTATATTTATACATACACGAAATGTATAAATAGGCGACACATAAAGAGAATATCCAACCTTTTCCTGCAATGTCATATGTGCACAGGTAATTTATCACATATACAGCATCAAATCATGCTAAAATCCAACCAATCTGTCTCTCTCACTTTGCCTCTCCTGCAGACAGACACACACACACACGCACACACACACACACACACACACACACACACACACACACACACACACACATGGGAAGCTATTATGCTCTCAGGCTAGAGTGTTTGGATGGTATAATTGCAGTGACAGTGAAGAGAGAGAGAGCTAGATGGGGGGATAGAGGGAGAGGGAGAGCCCTGACACTCTCAGCATGCTAATGTTCAGCGGCTTTACATCCGTCTGGTTTTATCTCTCCATCCATCTCTTTGTCCTCCACCCCACCCCCCCCCCCCACCCACCCATTTCCCAATCGCAGGTGCAGTGGCAGAGAGATGGACAGAGGAACTGAGAGGGAAAGAGAAGGAGAGTGAGATGAGAGGGAGAGTGAGAGGCACACAGTTGAAAGGATAGAAGAAGGGAGTGAAAAAGGAGAGGCATGTATAAAAAGAGGGATGGAGCAATGATATCTCTCTCTCCCTTTCTATTATCCATCCTCTTCAGGGTGAAACAAAGGGAGGGAAAAGAGACAAAAAGGGGAGGTGGGGGAGGAATAGAATAATAGGGAGGGTCAGTTTTTCCACCACTCCAACAATGGAGGGATGATCTCTGCTTATCCAACTAATCACATCTCTCCTTTTTCCTATCTTCCATTGACACCATTATCTTTCCATATCCTCCCTCGATGTGGATTAAGAGGAACATGAAATAAAAAATGACATCCTCTGTCTTTTTAAAAATCGCTTTATCCTTTGCTCCTCTTCAATTTCCATTATTTGTTTTAAGCTCTGCAGTGGTTTCCATATTTCTGAACCCTGCCCAACATTATAATCTGGACTAGCCGATAATAAAATAAAATAAAAAACAAGTAATCACTGTAAATAAGGTTTCAAATACTCCCGTCCCCCAACTTTCAAAAGTGACCAAAAGGATTAAGAGATGATTACTTTTCCATATGTTCTCCATGCATTCCAAGATTTTTGTGACTTAATAAAAGTTCAAAATTAGCATTGATTAATTCAAATTAAAGAGATCATTTCACTTTTGTTAATCTTTCAAAACTGGAACAACCCTGGAAGGAATTCAGGAATTCAGTAATCTATTACTTGGCCAACGTTTTGGTCCTGCTGGGGAGGTTGTAATACATTTCTGCACTGGAAATATTGTAGGTATAAACATTACTGATTTGTGAAATAAAAATGAAAAACATTTATCAGCAGCTATAACTACACCATTTTCTATTATTAGTGAATGACTAATTGTCAAAGTCAATCAATCAAAATCATTCAGTCAATCAGATAAATAAGGGAGGGTGATAACTGATTCAATGACAGAACAGTTAATATGGACACAATTATTAATTCACAATATGTCTAAATGAGATTAGAGTTGATCACAAGATAGACAAGAATATTGTTTTTATCACAGGATAAAGTCAAATGAATATCATAATCACTTCCTGTTTGAGCCATTGTCATATGTATTAAACATTGTCTGAGAAAAATAGTTAATTAAACAAGGTTACAAAAAACATGAAACACCATAACTTGCTATGGAATTAACGGCATATGTTCCAATACACACACTTCACACATTCTAATACTGAACCTATTCTAGTTCTCAGTTAGGTTGCTGGGCCATAGTCCAATTTTATGCAGTGGAAATTTTGATTTAGATGGCATCAAAGTGTGTTTGTGTGTGAATTCAAAAGTTGTAGGCTATAATGTAGATTTCTGCTCTTCAGATATACTGTAGTAGTCTACCAAATGCCGTAAATGTAAAATGTAGTATGTTATGTTACAGGTCCATGGTTCAATACTCAGTTTCTCTCTCTCTCTCTCTCTCTCTCTCTCTCTCTCTCTCTCACACACACGCACACCTTCATTGTCATTTATTATTTCAGATGGATATAGCTGTCATTTCATGACCCCTCTTTCTCTCCTTCCTCTTTCCTCCTCTTCTCTTTTTGCAGTTTTTTGTTTATTCAGACCTCTCATCTTCCCTATGTTTATCTTTCACTCTCTTCCTCTCTCTCTATTACAACAACCTCCCCACGCACCATGTGCCCCTCTTTTGTTACCGACCTTGTTTCCATAACAACTGCGACCTTTCAGTCAGTACCTAACAGCAGAATTTTTGATCACAAGTGGTGAGTAAAGAACGAGTGGCTGACAAACCAAAAAAATAGGAATGCATTGGATGTGAAAGCAAATTACCCCCAATAAAGAGATATCTCAGGGATGCTTGTAACATAAGTATGGCCATATTTGTATGTGATGGATTTAAGTCTGATCTGTGCTTGCATACGCGGGCACACACACACACACACACACACCCACACGCACCCACACGTGCACACACACACGCACAGATGCCTACACACACACACACACACACACACACACACACACACACACACACGCACCCACACACACGCACAGATGCCTACACACATACACACATACACACACACACACA
>JAODUG010077429.1:0-12966 GCA_027564795.1 Aphredoderus sayanus
CACACAAATCATACACAATCAGATGGCGCCGCCGTGTGGCCAAATACGAGATTTCTGAGTACATTACGAGGGTTAATAAAGAAATAAATACACACAGTTATGACAATTAAAAAAAAGAAGAAAATCATACACAATCAGATGCCGCCATCTGGTGGTTCAAGATGATAATTGTAAGGACATCACAAGGATACATCAATTTGTCTTAAGACAGACTAATGTTTGCTGGTAAGAAACTGGAAATCAAGAAATTCTCTAACAGTTTCTATAGTGATGCAACTTCACTGATATGGAAATATTAAGTTATTCTGGTAGGAATAACATTGCATTTTCAAACTGTCATTAAATGTGAGGTTCAATTAATATAAAGAGAGAACCAACCGTAAAAGCAAGGTTAAAACCAAGGTTTGTTTTCGTCATACTGCTGAATGACGAGCAAGGTGTGTTAATGTATGTTTTTCCGTGTTTACTTGTCGTCTGTGCTTGGTTTTTATATGAAGGATGTGGAGTTGAATGCTTGAGACAGAACCCATTAGTCTATCGGCCCCACAGAGAGTGCTAACCCAGTCCCATGGTTCTGTCTTAGAGTTTCTATAGTTTTCTTGGTCTTGGAATATTTTCCAGAGTTGAAAATCTATTCACATTATTATAAAACAACAGCTAGCTGCAACAATATTAAATAGCTCACAATATAGTGCCTATAACAAGGTAACTTGGATCCCTTTGTCTATGCAATTATGCAGCATAAATGCGTCTCTATAACTAAAGGTTCAGAAGCTAATACAACTGCCTACCACCTATTACATCCCTTCTTCAAAATGTGTTTAGTACAATGAGTTACTGTGAGAGAGCTAGTCTTTAGGGTCTCGAAAGCATCTTAAAACATTTTAAAATGAGGCATCCACTATTATTCAAGCTGAGCTGCATAAATGTAGTCATTCGATATTCAAGCCAGCAATGACAAGTGTATCTTAGGGGTGTTTCCATTTGGCTCTGTGCTGTGACATTTCTGTGCTGTATGTGTGTATTGCCAGATAAAATGGGTAAGGGAGGTTGGGGTGGGGGACCATTAACATTTTATGGGAGGAACTGAACATTTTATGGGAGGAATAGTCCTTCACATTATAATAGCATGATATTTACAGAAGGCCTTTATGTTGCATCACATTTAGGCTACTGACAGATAAAGTTAATTTACAGAAATGTAAGATTTGGTCTTTACCCAGAAAAGGACCAGGCATTAATAAGCTAGCCTGCTAACGTTCTTGACATGCATGTCATTGTTGTCCATTGTGGGAGTGTGGATTTTCCAGTGTCTAGAGATTTGTGTAAACAGCACCTGTACATGTACAGGTGCTCCTCATATAATTAGAATATCATAAAAAGTTAATTTATTTAAGTAATTCCATTCAAAAACTTAGGTATTATATTCATTCATTACACAGATATATTTCAAATGTTTATTTCAAACAATTAGAATATTACTTTGGCCACACGGCGGCGCCATCTGATTGTGTATGATTTGTCTGTTTTTAAACTGGCATTGCTGTGTGCATGTATTTATTTATTAATTATTTCTTTATGTATTTTGTTGTTTTTTTGTGCCTTTTAACCCTCTTGTTGTCCTCGGGTTGCAAAGTCACACCTTGTTGTACCATCAGTGCACATCATATGTCTGTGTAAGCAGTAGAATTAGGTTTAGCGCCTTATATCTGCCACAAAGAGGTAGTGAGTTGGGTCAGTTTGACCCGGAAGACAACAGGAGGGTTAAGCGGATCTTGAGATATTGATATGTTCCTGTTGTAGCGCCCCCTATGGACATAACTTTATGAACTTCGCGGGGCTTCTGAATAATTTTGTTCCTAATGTCCTTGTTAAGTTTTGTTACATTTGGACCATGATTTTAGAAGGTATAGGCCATTATATATATAGTAAGGTAAGGTATGGTATAGTAATTATAGCCACACCCCCAAAAGGTGATTGATGTCTAACTTTGAAACGGATTGTCTGATTAAAATTCCTTTCAAGATTTTTCATCAGCATGGTCTGTAGAATACATTTACCAAATTTCGTGAGATTTGAATGAGCGGTCTCAGAGTAGTTCATTTTGAGTTAGCATTCAGTTTCTGAGAAATTGTGCCAAAGTGAGACATTTTTAGAGCAGAAGACCAATAACGAAAAGATGTGGAAGACTTGAGAGATTGAAATGAAGAAAGAATTACATGCAAAAAAATTGGATGGATATATTTTAGTGCCACCTATGGGCACTACTTCAGTTTTGGAGGTCTTGAGTAGTAGGGGGCAATTTGTAACCATTAACCATGTGAGGTTTCAAACATGAAACTTCACAACTTCACCATAACCTTTGGTGCTGGAACCCCTAATAATCACAACAATCACAATAGGGCTCCAGCAGCAATGCTGCTCGGACCCCTAATTAGTGAATTATCAGTTTAGACTCGAGAATAAACCATGCGAGTTTCATAGAATGTATTGTGTAATGAATCCGTTTCATTTTGTTCTCATGCACACACAATCAATCAATCTCTCTCTCTCTTTCTCTCTCTCTCTCTCTCTCACACACACACACACACACACACACACACATTTTTGTAGTTTTGTGGGATAAATAATGTGTAAGTAATGTGAGACCACTGAGGGATAGCACATTTTGACATATTCTCCTTCTGGTTATGTCCTTTTCAGCCCAGAAAAAATTAGCTGGGACATATAAGAGAGTGGAGGAATGTTACACTTGACAGAACTCCATGATAACAAAGCAGAACTTTAGCCGTATGGCTCTCAATGTTTCCCATTCCAATGACTTCTACTGTACCAAGATAATGCCAGTTTCATATAGTATAATATTGCAAGACAAAAGGGGTCTTCAAAAATGAACATGTCTAACTGGTATCGGAAATTACCTATAGGGAATGTCTGGACTGAAGTCCTGCAGCATCACATGACAGTGGCCTAATCTGGTCACAGGTTGGTTGCTAAAGCTGTCGATGTAAAGGTTATTGACATTTCAGAATTTCTTATTTTATTTAATAACTGCACAAAAAATATTCTTCAGGAACTCCTGGAAAAATCAAATGGCCTGACGTCTAAAGTCTCTTCTCAGCATGGAATGACTGGCAGAAACTAAAACCTTCTGGCCGGCAACAAAAAGGTCACAACCTTCACAGTGAAGAAAATAGTTGAACTCTCAACGTGCTATTTTCCATTTGATTCACAGCTCCTCGTTCCTTTCTGCTGAAAGGATTTGGGGATTATTCCAACATCAATAGCCCCCGCAGTGTCAGAAGTCTGAAAGCAAAGTATTTCCACAGAAAGAGGAAATAATACAGATCTAAAGGCTGGTCAGAAGACTCATACACACATGCTGTCATTAATACAAACACACAGACAGTATTTGTTTCATTATAGCTGTGTTTACTGTTCTGGATTTATTGACATATTTTTGTGTCTACTGTTTTTGAATTTAACAGGAACTAGTATAAATGCACATAGAAATGAATACAGAATTGTACACATGCAAGCAGACCCACACACACCCAAACAAATACAACCACAAAAGTACCAACAAACATATTTATATGAACTACAAGTTTCCTGACGGCCACAGTCTGCCCACAAGTGTTTGTTGCTACATACTGTATTGAGCATTAAGAATTTCCACCCATTTCTTCAACTAATCTCATTCTCTGTGCTAATAAAAATATACTACATGTACATATACCCTGTATGACTAATAGTGTCTTGAGTATTTCAATTAAGTCCTCACGACATGCTGTATCACTTTGTGCCTTAAGGCGTTTATACTGTATGTAGCTAGCACCTGATGTGAAATATCAACTACACTAGTGACCAATAGGATAATAGTTCCACCATTGTTATCTGTACGTTTCCCATTAAGCATTCACGTTTGTTTTAAAGAAGAGTTCCTCCTGGCCAGAGCTGTAAATAATTCCTCTCCTGTCAAAGACATCCGTCACCACTGGGAAAAACTTTGAAGCACAGACCTTAAGTAAACGGGCCAAATAAGAGGAAATAGGGAAACTTGAGTTCCCAGAAATCTTTACATCAAAACAGACTGGCCTGAATCTGACCTAAGTAGTTGAACAAGCAGTCTGGACTACGTTTGGGTGTGTGTCATTTACTAAATGAGTAATTTTGCAGGGAAACTGGTGACAAACTGCTGGTAATAACATTTTAGTTGGGGTCTGGCAATTTTGACTGCCAAACACATTATCCTTAACCTTCCTGTTGTCCTCCAGGTCACATTGACCCAAAGAACAGGAGGGTTAAAATGCATAAATTAAAATAAGTTTTTAAAATAATAATAATAATAATAATAATAATAATAATAATAATAATAATAATAATTAATAAAGAAATAAATACACACAGCACTGACAAAAGAGAACGACACAATCAGATGGTGCCATCTTCTGGTATTACAAGATAGAGCATTTGAAACAGGAGGGTTAAGAAAGTCTGAAGTCTCAACATATCAATACTGAACTTTTGTTAAACCCTTGTGTATCTTAAAATTAAGTCAATAAGTAATTAATACTGACTTTTGCTGTGAAACAACCCCTCATTCTATGTATCTGTAGGATCTTCAACTTCTACATTCTAAGGTGTACAGTACATAGCCAATCATTCTCAAGGGTTGTATAATTACTCCTGTTTGTTGTTGTAAGGTACAGTACAAAGCTTTGAGTTCCATCACAGAAATGGTTTAGAAAATTCTGACCCGAGTACAATACAAACTGTGGCACCCGGAAGTGAGTAGAACAAGAGAACAGACAGAGGTATGGTGTACAGTATGTGTTCTTTTATTCACCATGTTATACACAAGTCGGGGCTTTTGTGGACTGTTCCGCTTTTCCTGGGGTTTGGCTCAGAGGCGATCCATATTCACTATAGTACAGAAGACAGAAGCACGATTAACGGTAATTCCTTCTCTTAGTCACTCACCATCACCTACTACACGCTATACAGATGAGAGAGTAGCCTACTTCCTTCCCGCTCTCTCTCGATCCTCTGGTGGTAAGCTGCTTTATTCTCTTGCTGCCTCCGTGGTTGATGACTTAATGACTCCCATCTGTGATTCCTCCACTGATTGAAACAGCTGGGAGAAAGATATTGCCCTTCCCAGATCTTATGCCTCTCTGGTAACATGGCACTATATTTTGGGATACCCCGCCCCCTGGGTGCCACAGAACAATATAATGCTTTTTACAGAATGTCTGTGTGATTTAAGGAAGCTACAGAGGCGTTTGAATGCCAATGGATTCCAGACAGAAATGTCTCTTTAAATCAGCAATACAGTATACATTTTTGACCGATCCTCAAAAAATATATTTATAGAAGTTTCCCATAGGACTATGATGATGTTTGTGGCAAAGCAGGACTTCCATCCATCCATCCATCCATCCATCCATCCTCAACCATTTATTCTGAGTCAGTTCGGGGGCATCAGCTCCAGCAGGGAACCCCAATACCCCAATACTCAGCACTTCCCACAGTATAACCCGGGGGACCCAGTCCAAATCCACAAAACACACAAAATACACCGGATGGGCATACTCCCAGGCACCCTTAAGGATCCCTGCGAGAGTAAAGATCGGGTCGGTTGTTCCATGACCGGAGGGAATCCGCATTGTTCCTCTTCAATCAGAGGTTCGACAATCGGTAGAATTTACCAGGAAGGCAGAGAAGTGGGATTCCCCTATAATTTGCACACTCTCTCTGCTCCCTTTTTTAAACTGGGGAACCACCATCCCACCCCAGTCTGCCACTCCTTGGGCACTGTCCCAGACTTGAAGAGGCATGTCATCCAAGACATCCCCTCCACACCCAGAGCTCCTCAAAGTGTTTCCTCCACCGCCCAATTACCTCCTCATTTGAGGTCAACAGCCTCCCATCCTTTCTGTACACAGCTTGGATGGTTCCCCGTTACTCCTTCCTGAGGTGGCGGGTGGTTTTCCAGAAACACCTTGGTGCCGACTGAAAGTCCTTCTCCATGTCTTCTCCCACACCTGCTGCTTTGCCTATTTCACGGCAGAGGCTGCAGCCCTTCAGGCCCGTCGGTACATTGCAACTCCCTCCAGAGTCCTCCTTCAGTCAGACGGCTTCCCTGACCACTGGTGTCCACCATGATGTTCGACGGTTGCCGCCCCTTGAGGCCCTTGAGACCACAGAGCTCTGTCGCGGCTTCAGCAATGGAGGCTTTGCAGGCTTTGAACATTGCCCACTCAAGTTCAATGCTCCCACCCTCCACAGGGGTGCCAGAAAAACAGGGGCCTCCTCCAGACGTTCCCAGTACACCCGCAACACCCGTTTGGGCTTATTAGGTCTGTCCAGAGTTCTCCCCCACCCATTGACCCAACTCACCACCAGATGGTGATCAGTTGACAGCTCTGCCCCTCTCTTCAGTCAAGTGTCCAGTACACGTGGATCAGATTGAATGATATGATCACAAACCTTTGGCCAAGGGTGCTCTGGTGCCATGTACACTTATGAGCATCCTTATATTCGAACATGGTATTTGTTATAGACAGTCCATGACTAGCACAGAAGTCTAACAACAACAGCCTCCTCGGGTTTAGATCATGGAGGCTGTTCCTCCCAATCACACCTCTCCAGGTGTGTCCATCATTGCCCACGCGCGCATTGAAGTCCCCCAGCAGAACTGGGCTTCCTCCAGGCAGGGTAACTCTTCATCTCTTAACTTGTTCCATAAGGGTTCTTTGAACCATTCTTAACCTAGCCTGAGACCACTTTGCCTTGGGAGACCCTACCATGAGCACAAGGCTCCAGACAACACAGCCCTCAGGTTAATAGTGACACACAAACCTCTCTACCACGATAAGGTGATGGTTCCCCAAGAGGCCAAATCATGTATGAAAATATATTTTTTTAATTGATTATTTCAACTACTACACATTTTATTTAAGGAAAAAAAGACAAATACGTCGAAGATATGACAAATGCATATCTTCTGTCTTTGAGGTGTTTGGAGGAGCAAGTCACCAGACCCATTAAAACTTGATACAGTCTCTTCTTCTACAATCAGTTACTATCATTGTATAGACAGTCCATTGCTCTTCCTGCTATGCCCGGAAGGGGAATGTTAGCATCCTGATTTTCTCTACCTGAGTATCGACACGAATGGATTACAGCCAAAACATTCAAGCATCTTAAATGCTGTGTTTTTATTTTTGTCATGCATTGTTATTGTGCTATGTTTTTATTCAAGTCATGTAATTCAACACATCAGGACATTTGACACTCATTTACTTTCATAAAGCTACAGCTTAACCCTCCCACTCTCCTTATGTTTCAAATGCACTACCAGCAGAGTGCCAACTGCTGCATGTCAAATGTCCATGTTGTGGTTCGCGCCCTCTGCTGGCGCATAAGAAAATAGTGCACTGGGTCATTTTGACACATAGGACAGCAGGAGGGTTAAACTGGAGGCTCATGCTAAGTTCCTGGAGGAATGTTCCTTTTGCACTTGCCAAAAGTAGATGAATAAATCCAGAGATTGGTCAGGATTGTAGTTCTTAAAACAGTCTCCCACAATTAAAATGTTTGCCAGGTCTCCCTTGAAAAAGGGAATCTTCATCGCAATGGGTATACTGATTAAATAAATGATTATATAACATTGATATTTAAGCCATTTAAACAAATGTACATATCTGGCACTTGATCCCATTTGAAGCTCAATTTCTATAGCAGTCTATGGGCCCTGCTTACATTGGCCTAGTCAGGCAAGAGCCTGTTTACGACAGCAGATACACTAGGGATACTAAATAGTGTAGATGTTTTAATTGTAAAGGAAACTGCATCCCGTGTAGACAGTTGTCACTAGTAATAGTAGTCACTACTGTACATAGACCCATGTATTTCACTTATAAAACATAGCCAGAGGAGATAAACCATCTATGGTAAGTTCAAATGTCAAGCACAGCTGCTGCTCTTAACCCATGTGATGTCCTCTGGGTCAAAATTACCCAAATCACTGTGGCAGATAGAAGGCACTAAACATAATTCTACAGTTTATACAGACATATGATGTGCACTGCTGGCACAAGATGCGAGTTTGAAACCCAAGGACAACAGGAGGGTTAGAAGGCACAAAAAAACATCACAAATACATAAAGAAATAATTAATAAATAAATAAATACACACAGCAATGACAATATATATATATATATATATTTTTTTTTTTATCATACACAATCAGATAGCACTCTCTGGTGGTTAAAAACGATTATTGTAAGGACATCACAAGGGTTAAGGGTAGTGAGTGAAGAAACCACAGTTATGTGTATTCCTAGTGGAGCCATTTTGGATCTTGTACAGATTATTGTCACAGAGGGATTCAGCAAGATAACATGCACGAGTTGCAAAAACAGGCTAGATCAGGAAATGGAGAAATAGGAGTTTAGAGGGGTCATATCATGAAGATATGAATATTACATTTCGTACAGTCCTTCTGGCTTTATTCCTTTGTTCTGGCCTACATTGCGTTCTTTCCATTTAGTCTACATATTTGTCTGGTACTGTACCTCCCCTCACCCATTAAATAATACGCTGTGTGCAGCCAACCAAAGCACAATAAGTGTCTACAGCTTAGTCAATTGTATCAAGAAGCCTGACCCATTTGGAATTCAGTAGGATATTTGATTTAATGTAACACATTGGCAGCTGAAATCATCCAGTTCATCGCCTCAGTGAGGTTCTTCAGAGACACCACTTGTGCTTCTGTGACACTTTTATGTTGAAGGCCGACCATAAACATGTTTTCAATACGTCTTTCAACTTAGGAAATACCGCAAGTGAGGCGTATATGAGTGAAGTCTGCTCCAGATGTGGATGACAGAAGCTAATGTTCCTCACTCAAACTTTCCATCATCAGACAGCATTGGCAGAGCTGAACACTTCTAAACCGTTTTTTTCCCCAGCTATTTATCTTATCTCTGAATGTATCACTTCATTGTTCACTGACTTGCTTCCACAAAACGCCACATGATAAACTACTGTTGTCCAAAACTAAATAAAAACAATGTGAAATATTAAGGCTTTCTCCCATTTCTCTGTACTCACTACCTTTTGCGTATCTGTACACACTGTATTGTACATTACTGTATTGTACCAAGGGCCATTGCAGCCCTGTGAAACTCTGGTAAGCTCTGGAGTCCCTGGCATGTTAAAATGTTTACTTCACTGCTGATACTACCTAGAGCAAATGTCCATCCATCCATCCATCCATCCATCCATCTTCAACCGCTTACCCGAGGTCGGGTCGCTGGGGCAGCAGCTTCAGCAAATGTGTTCATCTAACCCTCGTAATGTACTAAGAAATCTAGTATTTGGCCACACGGCGGCGCCATCTGATTGTGTATGATTTGTGTGTTTTTCAATTGGCATTGCTGTGTGTATTTATTTATTAATTCATTATTTCTTTATGTATTTATGTTGGTTTTTTGTGCCTTTTAACCCTCGTAATGTCCTCTAGGTCAAAATGACCCAAATCACTAGCTCTTTGTGGCAGATAGAAGGTGCTAAACCTAATTCTACACCTTACACACACATATGATGTGCACTGCTGGCACACAAGGTGTGACTTTGTAGCCCGAGGACAACAAGAGGACCTGACCTGACCTCGGATAATTTAATTAATTCTTCCTTATAAAAATAATACACAGCACAGCATGGAAGCCAGACATTCAGACATGGGAAAATGTTGCATAATAATAACAATGCCTTTGTAATCAGTAAGAGTTCAATTTGACATTACAAGGCAAAGGATGCAAGCCTCGTGGCTGTATTTACTGTACCCGACATTATATTGAGAGTGAGATTGAGTGCAAGATGTTTGCTGTCAATACTGTCAATTCACCACGCAAGCTTATATTCAATGAGCTACCGGTAGGCTATTTCTGTAGCGGAGAATAGAGTTTAACAAATATACAGCAACAGCATTACAGCGGTTAAACATGCACTATCAACATCTTGGCTAGAAGTTCTACCAACGAAGCGATCAGGAGATCAGGGGTAGATAATCTGAAAATGTAATAGACTGAACTACCCCATATGAATGATTAAAGTATTTGCATGTTTATTTCAACCGTTCTGCCCTGCGTTTCTCAATGAATTTTGATTCAAGTTAAACATTCTCTGCTGTTTACGGAAAATACAGACTCAAAATAAACGCTCCTTAAAAGAATCTCTCAAATAAGTCTCACTTAACCCTGCTGTTGCCCTATGGGTCAAAATTACTTTGCACTAACTTTATAATGCCGGCAGAGGGCGCCAACCACAGCACGGACATATGACGTGCTGCAGTTGGCTCCCTCTTCTGGCGAACCAAGGTGGTGCGTTTCAAACCCAGGGACAACAGGAGGGTTAAGATTACATTTTAGTTGTCAAACATTCAACAAATAACTAACTATACTGGTAACTTGTAAATAACCATTAGTTATATGTAACCTATCAAGGCTACTTAATATGTATTGCTACCTAGTTCTGAGAAATATAATGTGGTACAGACTGTTTAGTGTAGCGGAAATCTCAATGTGATATTGGAATTGTAAGAATGACTTGTATTCCTCTTTTACACCATATCTTCTTTAGTCAAGGGGGGATAAATGCCTAATTATATTACCCCACTTTATAGAATTTGCTTATTTTATTCATAATGGAAAATTAAATGGCCTATCTACTGTATAGTACATTAAACAAATGTTTAGAACTGTATCACATTGCATCGTACCGAATCGCATTGCATTGTTCCATATTAAGATGTATTGTCCCTGAATCGTATCATAGCCTATGTAACTAGATATATTGTATTGTATTGTATTGGATTGTCTTGTAAGGGAGAGATGCACACCCATAATATGTATGTTTGTATATATTCAAATGTATATGTGTGTGTATATATATGTGTATGTATGTATGTATGTATATGTGTATATATTAGGGCTGTACCAGAATACTCGAAAATTCGGTTATTTGTTTATGAATTTCCCTTTGATTAACCCTCCTCTAAGTCTTATTTATGGTGGACGACAAATGCGATACAAATTAAGAAAACTCCTGCAAACATTGAAAACATCTACATCAATATTGAAACACATGGTTTTATGTGCCTTTTAACCCCCCTGTTGTCCTTGGGTTTCAAACACACACCTTGTTGTGCCAGCAGTGCACATCATATGTTTGTGTAAGATGTCGAATTAGGTTTAGCGCCCTCTATCTGCCACAAAGAACTAGGGATTTGACCCGGATGACATCATGAGGATTAAGTTGCAGTGCCTTGAGCTCTCAGGGCCACCTAAGGGGTTGGACCCCAGGTCGTTCCACTATTAACTCTCTTTTTATACAGAAATAACCCTTGTGTCACCCACTCCTCCCTCCCTGGTTTCTCCACAGTTGAGCCCAACCCAAGGCAGCCTTCCCAAACGCTGACCACCACCCCTGGTCACCACCAGGTCAAACCACAAGTCAAGGGCTCTGGTGGGTCAGGCCAAACCTGAACAAACAGTCTAGACTAGCGTTGATATTATGGAGAGAGAAGGAGAACTACAGTTACCCAAAGAGAAAAATGGAAGTAGCTACTGTAGATACCAAAGCTGAGAATAGAGTAGATGGAAAACCAATGGTATATTTAGGACTCCACTGGACTAATTATCCTGATACTAGATACTGGATCTACTTGATTCCACTGTAAAGTTTTTCTCAATTGTTTCAACACAATTCCTGAAACACTAATCATATTCTCAAAACTGCAAGAAACAATCCCACGATATTAGGTCTTCTGCAAACTAGTAATCACAAAAATAAGTTAGGTCACCCTAATGAAAATGGAAAATACTCATTGCCCACACTCCCACATATATTTATACATATGCTTATTGGGAAAGTCCTTACATGCATAATAGTATCACATCAACCAATACACTACATGTGTGACTCCCACCCTATGCATCATTCCTAAATCCAATTGAGGAATTATTTTCATCATTGCCAGAAAATGACTAGAGAAAATGTCGTCAGTATGCTACATATTTTCAAAGTTTACAATGACCTCACTTCATGAACCATCACTTCATCATGGTGGAGAGGTTTGTGTGTATCAACCTGAGAGATGTGTTGTCTGGAGTGTTGTGCTCCTGGTAAGGTTTCCCAAGGCAAAGTTGTCACAGGGGAGAGGAAGGGAGGGGAGACCACTCATGGACTACAACAACAGAGGTAGAGTTACCCTTACCGGATGAAGCCCGAGGCCCCCGTCTGGAGCACAGCCCGAAGAAGCAACGTGGCACCCTCCTCTCCATCCTATGGGCCCACTACTCGTGGGATGAACCATGGGGGTCAGGTGTGCTGCAATATGGGTGGCAGTGATGGTCAGGGACCTCGAAAAACCAAACCCGGGTGGCAGAGGCTGGCTCTGGGGACGTGGAACGTCACCTCTCTGTGGGGGAGGGAGCTGGAACTTGGAGGTGGAGCGCTACCAATTAGATCTGGTGGGGCTTACCTCTGTGCACAGTCTCACTTCTGGAACTGTACTCCTTGCGAGGGGATGGACTCTATTCTACTTTGGAGTTGCCCAGGGTGTGAGGCACCGGGCAGGTGTGGGGATACTCACAAGCCCTCGGCTGAGCGGTGTTACATTGGAGTTTACACCGTGGACGAGAGGGTCGTCTCCTTACGCCTATGGGTTGTGGGAAGGAAAACTCTGACTGTTGTCTGTTCAGTTCAGAGTATTCGGCCTTCTTGGAGACTCTGTATAGGGCCCCAGTAGGGGACTCCATAGTTCTGCTGGGAGACTTCAACGTGCACATGGGAAATGATGGAGATACCTGGAAAGGTGTGATTGGGAGGAATGGCCTCCCTGATCTAAACCCAAGTGGGCGTTTGTTATTAGACTTCTGTGCTAGTCATGGACT
>JAODUG010077440.1:0-33593 GCA_027564795.1 Aphredoderus sayanus
TATATATATATAATAAGATAGATAGATAGATAGATAGATAGATAGATAGATAGATAGATAGATAGATAGATAGATAGACAGGTAGACAAATAGACAGATACACAGATAGATAGACAGATAGACTGATAGACAGATAGACAGATAGACAGATAGATAGATAGATAGATAGATAGACTGATAGACAGAGAGATTTAGCCATTGTTCATCGTTCACTGTGTCTATTAGCACAGCAACACACTACTATCTGAGTACATAAATGCTCAAAGTTAGACAATGCTGATGCCGTGTAATTAGCCTTCATTTTGCTGTAAATGCTAAATTGAGGTATTTATTTTCCCCGATAAACACATTTATGGTACTATAAATACACAATAACGCAAAACAAAACAGAGGCATAGATCTTCTTTCATCCACAGCATGCTCCTACAACCACAGTAAGCACTGGTAATCTTGAAGGACCCAAAAATGTGTCCTGCTGTACAGTATGTATATTCTGAACCTCTTTCATCTTGTAGAGGGCATTTGAGGAGGCCACTGCCATTCTAGGGCCTGGCAATGATTAGTGGAAAAGTGAGGGAGGTAAGTAAGTTTACTGTGATTTCTACCAAACCTTTCATTACAGCTGACTACGTCATGGTGTATATAAAGGCTTTTCGCTGAAGTCACGTCCATTATGGCCGAAAAGACATCACATAAATTGAAAAGTTCAGAAACTTCATGAGGTTCTGAGGATTATAGTTTCAAAGGTGTTAGTGAGTTTTGTTGCCCTGTAAAAAAGCTTTCATATACTACACAAAGTTGTCATTAAGTATTATAGGTGTTAAGTTTTTTTATCTTGAATGACTACCTAGATTTTC
Source organism: Aphredoderus sayanus (assembly GCA_027564795.1). Taxonomy (NCBI): domain Eukaryota; kingdom Metazoa; phylum Chordata; class Actinopteri; order Percopsiformes; family Aphredoderidae; genus Aphredoderus; species Aphredoderus sayanus. The sequence goes on from JAODUG010077440.1 coordinate 858, forward strand.
ACTTGTGCAGTTCAACTACCTAAGGGTGAATGTGGCACCCCAACTCATTGAGATGTAATGTGTTTTATACATAAATACTGTAAAATAACAGATCAGATATATACAGTTTAACTGACAATATACTGTAGCAACACTAAACAGCTTGGTGGTTTTATTGGTTCTAAAGTAATTCAGCACGACTGCTATCAATGTTAGTCCCAGGTAATGCATGCATCCCAGGTATGTTATAAAGCATGTGAAAACCTCATTTAACAACACTATTAGCAGTTAAGCAATAACGTGTTAATGACATTTTGGTTGGAAGACATTCAATATTATTTTACTGTACATACTGTAAATTACATATGGTACAGAGTACAGTCCTCATCTACAGTGAACTACCTGATACTCTGTATGAATCTACTCTACACCACTGGGACAGTTCAAGCAGTTAGCAAGCCCCGCTAATCCCACTGCATTAGCCTCTTTCAAGTTGACCTAGTAAATTGTGAGTAGTTGTACTCCTCAGGCCACAGGGCTCAGGATAACAAAACAGAAAGACAGAAGGACAGCAACAAAGAGAGAGCGTCTCACAAACACACACACACACACACACACACACACACACACACACATGTATGAAGAAATCTGCCATCACTGTATCTTTATGGAAACTGACCTAGATGAAAGCTGCAGAAGCCAAGAGCTTCTCATTGCTTTTCCGTGCGACAGGCTGTTTTCTTTCATGAGCCTATTCAGGATGCGGGCACCGGTTGAGTGCACCTTGCCAAGAGCTGATCACAAGGCTGTATCTGTCTCAGACTGAAGGGTGGCTACCATGTTAATAAAGCAGTTATCATAGATTTTAGATGTTCCGGCATCCGTTTGGTCATGTGTATTGTAGTGACGTGTTATGAAAATGGCCGCATTTTATGCCTTAGGCGTCAAGACACGAGAAATACTGTATGTGTGTGTTGACTGTTGGAAATTGTAATAAAGTTCAAAATGGGGGGGCAAGACGTAAAGGAAAAAGTGCCTCTAGTGTAAAAAAAACAAAACATGGTCATTTGACAAGCCAGTTGTTGAAAGTTGGCTGGGATATTGCTCCTAGGGCTGGAAATAAGGAAGTGAATGACAGAGGGATAAAGGGAATTCCCCTTCCCCCAATCCATTTTGCTATTACCCACTCTACTAGGCATGGTGCGCTCATGGGAACAGACATGTTTCCCAGTGATATGGAGCAATCCATGGTGAGAAAAAACATCTGTAGTTTGTTCAGTGCAAAAACGTTTTGTGTTACACAACTTCACTTCAAAATAATACATTTCTTTTACACGTATTGGCACTAAAATTGACAGGCACGCCAAAAACAAACAGTTTTTTATTGTCTGAAGAATTGTGAAAGCAGAAATCTTTCTACCATTATAAAGGCTTATTGAACAAGACCCTTTGTCTAATCAGCAATCTTTTGTGGTATCAAGCCCAACTGCAAAAGATTTGAATGTAGTGGCATCAATGAAAGCGTTAACTATTCATAATTTAAGTAAAGTTACAATGTTAAAATGTTTTTGTCAAGTTTGACAAAACAAAACATTTCTGTCTGGTTTTTCACACATGTAGACAGGAATTCTAGTGCTAATGATTATTGCTTAATTTGGCCTACTAATATAAACATTGAATTGCATTCCTCGTCTTTTATTTTAATATGTAAACTATATGTCAATAATGTTCTATGAGTATTTACAGAGGATATGCGACCAAATTATTGTCGTAGTGAATGCAGCACTGAAATCTACTTATGTCGTGTTATTTTACAAGATTGGGATGAGCCAGTGTTATGTGAAATAACATTTTTATAATCTGTATCGTCTCCTGAGTATCTTGTGTTTTTATCATGTGTGCGGCATGCTAAATCACAAGCTCTGAGCCCTGGGGTGATTTCCTTTGTCATAATTCGTCTCCCATTATTTACTTTTTTCATTAAAAAGAGCTTTCCACCCATTTCTATCCCTGGCCATACAAATCAATCCTGATATATTGAGACCTGTTGACCCATAAAATATGGGTCAATGCATCTAGTTCTCCTAATAATTGAAAATTGGCTATTTTTATTTAAAATGACAGGCATTCTAAACAGGAACATGCAGTTCCTCTCAGTGAGCATTTGCTATTGCTATTGTGCTGTAGCCATGGGGTGACGATGTATCAATAGCAGTCTTCCATTATTTTATTATTATTTATATTGATGGCTATTTATTTATTAGGGTACTAGCAGGCAACATAATTGACATTCAATGGTGGGTCAAGCAAAATATAAAATAAATCTTTGAAATATAAGAATGAAAATCATATAAAAACAGACATACAGTAAAGTACAAAAGTACAAAAGTCTATGAAAAAGACAACATTTCAGCATTACCTTTCTCCTTCTAATCTTCCAAGCCCAAAAACCAAGACAAGATAAACAACAACTGACTCACTTGGAGAAAAGACACTCAGTCATACGGTCTGATATGCGTGCCAACCTAAATAAAATCTGGTATTAATATAAGAGTATGCCCTGAGGAACAGAGCAATGGGCACTCGATAAATGCTGTAGTCTTGACATTGATCATTAAAGTTCTAACCTGAAAATCCCATTATCTTACTATTAGATTTTTTTTAATCACATTACCTTGTTCTAATGATTATGCAGGCAAGTCTGCATAAACAGCATTATGTGTGTTTTCAGTTATTCCTCATTCTCACCTTCCGTTTCCTGGTTACAGATTTGTATTTTTGTAGAGTTAAAGTTAGTTAAAGTGATGAAGGAACAAATTAAACTCCTTCTATGTTTTGCTAAGCTGTTTTACAACAGCAGCTGTGCTGTATATACATGGCAGTATAAATTAGTGTGGATTTCAGAAAAACTGTATATTCAAGACCAGACACAAGTGTCTGGAAATGTGGCTAAGCAATAAGGAAATATAGGTTCCGTTTAGCGAGATGAGTGCTACAGTATCATGTTCTGTCCATTTCTTTGTTACTAGACAGACAGGCTATATCTGTTGAGGGCCCCAGGGATTCCATGCCCCAGACACAATAATAAGCCCCTTTATTACAAGCCTGAAACTCAAGACAGCTATGCCCCCTGGACCTCTCAGAGATACCTCTGCAGAGGCGAACATGGCTACACATTCACAAACATTTACAGTCACAAATGAAAAGCTCCACCGAAAGCCTTTCAAGCAAGCGCACACACACACACACACACACGCACACACACACACACACACGCACAGTGCTGTTGAAACTATCCTAAAATATATATTGACTTCTGTATACATTTGCTGTTACATGTATAATTAGAACAACTAGGCCATTTAGATGTCTTCATCCAAAGAGAATTATGATGAGTACAAGTATTACGTATTAACCCTTGAGATGTCCTCAGGGTCAAAATGACCCAAATCACTAGCTCTTTGTGGCAGATAGAAGGCGCTAAACCTAATTCTACAGCTTACACACATATAATGTGCACTGCTAGCACAACAAGGTGTGTGTTTGAAACCCGAGGACAACAGGAGGGTTAAACGACATGAAAAACAACACAAATACATAAAGAAATAATTAATTAATTAATTAATAATTAAAAAACACATAAAATCATACACAAACTGATGGCGCCGCCAAATACAATATTTTTAAGGACATCACGAGGGTTAAGAAGTCAAGGCTGTAAACAATGGTCACGACAGAATGGCCTGTTTGCCTGTTGCAAACAAAGCCAATTGGAAATAGACTCTTTGAGAAATCTCAAAAGAAGTCCCGGTTTGTTATTATGCAAACATAGCCTTTTACATTTGCACTTTTTTATACGCTACACAAAAATTCCAACATAAATTGTATGTGTGTAGGTATGTGCGTACGTCTGTGTGCGTGCGTGTCTATGTGCGTGTACATGTGCGTGAGGGAGGCCTGTTGCTTGCGTTGCTCACTGACTCCCAGTCAGTGAGCCGTGCACACACACATGGACAGGCACAGCTGTGAGGACTTACCACTGGAGCAGTTAGCGCCCCCCCAGCCGGGCTCACACTGGCAGGTGCTGGGGGCCACACAGCGGCCATGCACACACGCCTCTGTGCACTGGGCTGGCAGGGAGACAAGACAAAGGCAGCATAAGGGTCTATATGCAAGCAGGCATGTCGAACATGTTGGTGATGCGGCACTGTGGGGCATATGACTTGGTGCCTCGGTCGCAGGTTACAGAATCCCTACAGGTCCCGTGTCAGGGCCTGGGATGAACATGTCAGCATCCGCCACTACGTTGTAAACGTTGTAAAGGTTGTAAACGTTGCTGAAATCCATGAGAAGTCAGAAATGTTCCCCAATGCAATACCCGATGGCTCATATGAGGTTTTTGTTTTGTTTACTCTACTATCAAATGTTTAAACATTAATGAACATTTTCCAGTATTGACTGTCAATTCATTCATTAAAGTCAAATAAAGTTGTTTCCCTTTAAAAGTGTTATTTTTTACTGCGACCAGTATATCAGCAGGAAGCCCTGGAGTATTTTACAATAAACAACTTTTACCCATCTCTTTCTAACTATACTGGTGTTTTCTGGGGGCATCATGTGAGGTTTGCTCACCACAGCAGAGCCTTTTAGGCGCGACAGAAAGTCCCCTCTAAAGCCCCGTTAACATTAGCAAAACCCTCAGATGGTCGAGATCTTGGTGGAAAACGTTATGTCATATTTCCTGTCACTTAATTTCAGTGTCAACATTTCACCAAGCTTTGAAGGGCTTTGATAAAGGGCTTTATTTCACATTCACGTCTGCAGCAGAACAGGCAAGCATGCTTAAAGACACTTACGAACACATGTCTCCCCACTCTCTGAGAAACCAGGGCAACATTGGGACTTGCGGCGGTACATGGTCTTTTCCCCCCTGCGATAGGCTGTTCGATAGCTCACCCTTTAAAACCAGATGGGGCATGGTCAGAGAAAACACACAACAAGGTTCAGATATGGTTTTGATTGTGTTGACCAAAAAAATGCTCTAGGTTTGCTTACAGTTTTCCAAATGGGGGTTGGGGGATCCTTATGATATTTATATAGTTTTATGATTTATGCTATTAACAAAAACACTGACGTATGAAAGAAGTATGAAACACTTATTTTTGGGGGTTGTGAGATACACATCTCACCTGTGTCGGGTGCATTTGAACCAGTTGAGGATGTCAGTGCAGCTGGTGTAATAAATCTGGTCGTATGGATGAGCATAGGACTCCTGAACTGTGACGGAATAGCTACCAGAGAGGAAAACAAAAGCAGAGAAAGCTACTGTCAAACATGAGGAAAAGGGGAAGTGTTTGTGTTTGTGAAAGGTTAGAAGGAGACAGTTTTCATTCATACTTACAGTGCAACATGATTCATGTGTGGTCTTGTGAAGTCCACTTTAACCACTGTGTGATCTAATGAGGGCATTATTATTAAGATACTTGTGTGTATGCAAGCATTAGAGCCTTTTCACCCCTCGTGGACTTTTGGTAAAAAAAAAGGCAAGTGAAACAGCAACGTGTGTGAAGCCCCTTACTCTAAATTTGTAATAATTTCCAAAACACTTTAATGATTATATCTAGCACTTGTTTCAAAAATGGCTGTGACAAAAGCTCCCTTGTGACTGTCTTGTGAACAGTTATTACCACAGGCACTGTTGGAGACATGCTTGTAGTATGAATGTAAACCTCTGAAATTGGCATAAATTGGAATAAAATAAAAACAGCTTGCTCTCAATTGTTGCTTTCATAATCCAACAGTAACTTGTTATTGTAAAGCCTTATTTGAAAAGGGGTTATAGTTTGTCTGTTACAGTTTTTACGTTTTTGCTATCAAACTGAAATCTATAAATAAATAAATAAATAAATAAATAAATAAATAAATAAATAATGTATTAAGACTGATCATTCTGTCCCATCTCCCATCTCTTGTTTCTTCACTTCAAGACAATAACTAGTTGCCACACACTAATAGAGTCTGAGTAACTATGCAGCTGTTTCTTCAGATTAGTCGATGAAAGTAAATCTATCTGGGAAAGCTGCATGTACCTTTGTTCTTTTGAGACTCTCTTAATGGCTTTCCAAGCTTTTACCACATTGGGAATAATCAAATAAAACAGTGTATTTATTCAGCAGTTTCTTACTATGATGTACTCACCTGTTCTTTATGATGAAAAACTAGTAAGTGGTGTAAAAGAGTTGCCCATCTGCCATGATGGACAAACCAGGTTCAGAAAATACAAAATCCTAACCAGGAATGTATTTGCTCTACCCATCCACTAATTATTTCCCTTGCCCTGCTGGAGAGACTGTGGTAGTGCATGGAAGGAGCATAATACATGGTTACCTTCTGTACCTGGTTGGTCCATCTGGTGTGCTGTAAGACTGTTACATACGCAGTAAATTAATACTGTGTTGATCCCACCACAGGGCACACACTACAGTGTGCCCTGGTAGGGATGACTGACCTCTCCCAGTGGCTGCAGACATTGGGATCATCTAGGTTGAGGGAGGAAGTGGTGCGTGACAGGAAATAGGCCACAGCCAACAGGATGTGTAAAGCCATCTTGGTCAGCCACCTAGAGATAGCAGATACATAATGTGGTCAATGACTAAACGCAGATCAGTATTTTATTCGGCCTGAATATTTGAAGTATGAAAATATTAAAGGTACACTCCGTAATAGTGTTATAGCAACCCCAGAAAATAAACATTGTCACGCGACCTCATTGCTTATGCTTGAAACTGCAACTGTGCATGTATCTAAATACTTTTTTTTCCCCATCAAATGTTTGCTTAATTGTACTATGGGATGGTATGTGGATGTATACTCTATATTTCACAACCATGAGAACCATTCATTAAGATATTTTGGTCAGATTTTGGATTAAATGCAGTAATAATAGAGTTGTGGTTTTGTTCATGTAGTTTTTGACATGCCTTCTGATGATTTTGGGCTACCAGAAATATGTTTTTGGACTACCATAATCATATAACGTACAACGTGATAGATATAAATACTGAAGTAGTCCTGATGATAGTTCCAGCTAGTTTATCAAACTGCTTGCTTTTCCCACAGACAGCTGCACCATGTGCAGAATATCCGTTGAAAATGGGAATGTCCTTTGTAAAGTGAGAGGCAATCGCCATAACAGAAAACCCATCAGATGAAAATACCAACATTTGAGCAATGTTATTTTGTCTATCTGTTTCTATATCTATTTTCTGTGACACTATATTTATTATAATTTTCTGTGGCAAATCATGAACAAATTGCTCATGTGAATCCATGAGCACGCTTGATGGACAAAAAGAATCAGCTATCAGTAGTGTACAGAAAAAACATAGAAATGCTTAAAACCACCGTTATCCACCTTGCAGTTAAGAAACCCACTTTACCACATGATAGTGTTAGTTTATTACTCCAGCTGTCTTTAGAAGAAAAGAAACTAACTAAACAATAAAGAATTAGACAACTAAAATACCACAAACTAAGCCTTTGGCTAGCCTGCTCCTATAGTCGATGGTGGAAATCTGCAAGATGTCTTCAGCGGTTGTAAGCCTATTGACATTGTGTCTGTGCTTTAATGGACCCACCAGGACCCCTGTGCTCTGGTTTCATAGCGCTGAGAGGGCACAGCTGCACCCCCAGCACAGTCCCCACCCCCGCCCAGGGCAACTGCACCCCTACAATAACAAGGGCAACACTGTGTGAAAGCGCTCCAGACACATAACCCGTAATGAAACAGATTAGAGTGGGCTGTGTAGCTTTGATACACTTCTCCCAGCAGCCCAGTACTGACGCCTCACTGTCCATTCACAAGAGGCTGCCAGGAAGTCTGAACTCCTCCAGTAAAGAGGCCACAATAAGAAATGTTCATCTACTATCATAAATGGACGTGCCAAAAGCTATTTAATTGAAGAAAAATGTATTACAGATACAATAAACAACATGGCAGATTAGACAAGTTGTCCCCCCATGACCCACCATGTATCCGTATGCTTTAGCTCCTAAATTACCTACATTGTAGGTCAAACAGCTATACAGCATATCACCACACAAATACTATTACATATTGATTATTCTTCAATGGCAATAAGTGTTTATAATATACTGTATAACAGCCCAGATAATAACCATGGGCTTGCAAAAAAATGCAGCCAAAACAATCTTTAGGATCTCTCAATGTCAACATACAGTAATGAGCAGTTCATCCATGAACATCGTTGGGAACTAACTATTAGAGGTGCCTTTCTATAGTCCTAATTGTTTTGCATATATACCCATGGGTTCAACACATTCCAGGTTGGAATCAAGATACTGTATAACAGGAGACTAATGGGTTAGCAAGGCCCTTGATTATGCTATGCTTGTTTACTTGGGGCATGAAGCAGTGACAACTTAGTTTCATAGTGAGTCTATAAGTGTATGTGTGTGTGTGTGTGTGTGTGTGTCTTTACATCTGGCAGCTGCAGGTATTAAAATGCCATTATGCAGCCTCAATTTGTCATGCATTAATCTTCTTATGATGAAAAATGTCAGTTCTGCTGCCTGATTTTAGGACAGGATTATTTTGCAGTTCACACATACCTTAATTAGTAATTTGATATGAAATGACATATAAGCCTTGTAAACAAATGTAGTCCATACTTATTGTGAAGCCCAATGGCTCAAAAATTCCCAAATACTGCTCTAGTCTAACACTGGTTTCTGTGGCCAACAGGATATTCTACCATTACCTTTTCAATTATGACACAGCTGTAAGAGTCGATCCTCTTTCCCAGAACTCCACAGTTCATTTCATTAGCCGTGAAACTAATTTGACACATTCAAGTACTCAAGTTCTTACAGAATGAAAAATTGTGTGATAATGAGAGGGATATGAATAATTGATTTTGTAGAAATTAATAAACAGCAATACTCTCATTCAGTAAACACTCAACACCTGTTACCTCCTCAGTCAAACTATTGCAGCTTCCATTATAGACTTGGCCACAGTCTTGTCAAAAAAGCACTAAGATAATGCTGTCGTCACCAACTGGCAAGACGCTTCACAAATCTGGCACATTCCAACAGAGTCATGCATTGGGTAATCTGAGGACCATTCTCAAGATTGTATTTTTCATTCAACTGAGAGTGAAGTGAAGGCTGGGGAGATTACTATATTGTATCCCTACATTTCAGTTATATTACATTGGTTTTCACTAGTGATTCACACAATCTGACTATGCTACTGTCAGATTGTATAGTACAAATATATTTCACAGCAACTGCCTTTATATCTTTATTGATTGGATGCCAATCCACTATTGGAACAAAGCACACAGGCCAACAATTCTCATTTTGAGTACTGTATAAAGAATTGATGATTAACTCCACACTGACACCTATGGCCAATTGAATACACTACATCAGCTATAGATTTTCTATGAATATGCAGTATTTCATACCAGAATACAAGTCAGAACTGTTAAGGCTGTTAAGGCATAAATGCTTAATGTTGTACAGTGATGTGATTATATTTGAGATTGTGGGTCTAATAAATACAAGATTAGGTTTTAAACACAGTAATTTAACATTGAATAAAGTAACACAATATTTAAAAATTAATATATCAACAAACATCTATTGTCTTTTATTATATAGTGGAGCAATTGGTGCAAATGACATCACACTCTGTCTGTGCTTGTTGTTAACCAAGTTCCTTTGTATTCATAGCCGGGCTGGCCACATGTGCATGTACATATGTGTGTGTGTGTGTGTGTGTGTGTGTGTGTGTGTGTGTGCGTGTGTGTGTGTGTGTGTTTGTGTGCATGCGGAGCTTGGCCCACAAAGCATTTGTTTTGGTCTGAAACTCTGGTTCTCGCATATGACATCTAGTGGTAGAAAATCATATAGAAACACTTATATTTGAGTCATATCACTTACACTGTAAAGCCCCTAATTATCTGGAATAATAATGCTTTCACTGCTACCAACTTGGCTGCCTTGTCTTGCCAAATAATTTCACTTTGTTAGTCTGTCTCCTTTTTATTCTGTATGCTGTAAATGTCAGTGAATGTGAGATGATAACAAATTAAAGCTGCTAAAGTCTAAGCCTTAACATGATTGACAGTATCAAATACAAATCTGGTTTGGTCTGCGTATCTACTGTGATGTCTCCAGTCAGGTCCAGACACTCAGTGTTATGGCTAGCAAAGGATAAATGGGGAATGCCGAACGCTCCTCTGAGGATATTGCTCTGCCTCTTGCCTCATACAGTATACTTTGTGGCCTGAAATGCCTTGTGATAGGGAATGGCTTGGGCTCATTTTAATAGTGTTTTTGGTCTTGTTAACTTGTTGGGAGCTTTCTATTCAGAGACTGTGACGCTGTAAGGTTCAATAAACCCAAGAACATGAACAAGTGCATTTAAAACATTGTGGTAACATTGTAGGAATGGCGGAAATCAAGAGTGACAGATATTGTTCATTAGCAGTCGCTTGTATTTTAAATGGCTGAAAAGTTTACTTTACTTTACTCATTATCATAAGTAAACAATATTATGTTAGAATAACAGCAGCATGTCATCAGGGATAACATGCAATAGGCGACCAAATTATTAAATCCTCGAAAATATTTGCTTACAGCCCCAGCAACTTTTTCTTCTTCTTTTTTTATCAAAGATTGAATATGCTATTATGCGATGGTCATTGGTGATATTATTTAAACCAAACGAACACATTAAACTATCGCAGTTAACAACTTGTAGTTATCTTTATTACTTTGTAGGTAGGCCTATTGGCACATATCTTGGAAAATACATCAATAATGGTTAAAATTGGCTTATCACTGTAATACAACATTTTCTTAGATTAATGAGCTAATGTAACGATGTGGTTCTACCATTTTACAATGTACAGATCAACGTAGGCACATATAATTGTACTAAATATACACATTTAATGGTTCAAATCGGGTAAACGCCTATTATAAAACGTACCTTTTCAATAGTACATGGACGATCTTCACTAGGTCATGAATCCGTATATGATGCACTTTAAAACTCCAGACCAGTGGTGCACTATATAAAATAAACAATCCCTGTTTGCGAATAAGATCCAAACTGCAGGTTCATGAAGAACGTTAGACCCAGTATTTTGCAAAGAAATGCAAATGCTACAAATCCTATTCCTGAGGTAACTAATTAAATTATTATCATGACGGGTCACAGGCAGCAGCAGATAAATCACAAACATCCCATAAAGCGAGTGAAAGTTATCTCAAAACACTGGTGCGGCTGCCATTACCTCATCTCACTCCCAGCCAATGAGGACGACAATTGGGATTCAGTGCTAGTGTCGTTTCTTCTTTTTTTCTGAGAACAAGAGCACACGTAAACTATGGGCCCGGGTCACAATATTTGGTCAGACTATTACAATTAATAATAAAAAGTCGCCTTCTTCTCACTCTCAGTTCTTATTTATTCTCCTTCTTCTCCTTCTTCTTCTTCTTCTTCTTCTTATTGTTATTATTATTATTATTATATAGTACTGTATACTATTATAAGACTATACTTATTATAAGTCTATGGTTATGTTAACATTATTACATAATAACAAATAAATAATTACTGATCATATTTAGCAGTACGAACATGTTACGGTAACAGTAAAAGTGTTATTGAATCATTCTAATCAGTGTAAATTGCCGAAACACTCCGGACCACGGTGTGGCGCATTGCTCTGTAGCGTTACACGACAAGCCCGTTATGGAGAAATAAAAAGGCTGCGAAGAAGAATCTAAGTCCGTAAGTTCTCGAGTGTTCGAATGTGTTATTGCTATCATGTTTATAACCATATTGGGAAAAGAGAACTATCTAATTTAAATGTCTGTCGATAGGGTGACGACATTGTTTTGAGACCGATTGATCAAACCATGTCTTAATTCTAACGCTCTTTCGCTCCGCCTCTCCCCCATCTCGATGCTTTTTTAGATAACCGACAATGCGTTGTCCTATGAGGTACCCCCAGCTGTCAAAGAATCTCATGCATCTGATTCAAAGATCCTTTTCACAGAAGCCACTGCCGACATTAACACTATTTACAAAGGTAGTAGAGGTTTTTCTGTTAACAAGACAACTTGGAAATTAATGTAAATAAACCACCTAATTTGCGCACACCCTCTACACCTGCCTGTTAACCCTTCTGATGTCAAAATTATCTTCAATTCCAGCAGAGGGCGCCAACCACAACACGGACATATGACAGCCGCGGTTGGTGCCCTCTGCTAGCGAACGAAGGTAGTGCATTTTAAACTCAAGGAGGGTTAAGATGGGCTACCAAAGTAGGCCATAATTATCTCGTGATAGCCTATCATGTCACAATTGAAATTTCACATACAGTGAAATTGTTTCATATTGTCAACTTTAAAGTCTACTCAAAGTTAATTAGTGATTTAAAGAAAATAATTTCCTCTATTTATGTATTTATTAATTTTATTTTTGAATTGTGAAGGAGCCATGCCCATTGTGTGATGACGCCAAAGTAATCCTTGAACCATATAAAGACAGGGTGAGAATATTATCTTAATAATTATGACAAAATTAAGTCTGTGACATGCAACATTTTCTAAACAGTTTCCTCTTTCAGTTTTCTTTCCAGCAGGTAGATATCACATTGCCAGAAAACAAAGTTTGGTATGACCGATACAAGTATGACATCCCTGTTTTCCATTTTAATGGGCAGTTCCTCATGATGCATAGAGTCAACACTACCTTGTTGGAACAACACCTGGCTCAAGCAGAGGACAAGTAATAAAATATTAGTTTATCTAAGTAAATAACTATAGTTGTATTTGTTAAAGAGACTGAATGGTCCCAACATCAGCAGTAATAGACATTTGAAAACAATCTCTAATAAATCTTGTGCTGCTTTTTGAAAAAGTATATCAGTAAGAAGTATATTGGTTGTAATCATGTCAAAGGAGCTTAGTGAAGCAATTCGAGGACAAGTTGTTCTTCTGAGTGCTGAAAAACTTTCCCAGCGCCAAATTGCAGCTAGGTTGAATATCTCTAAAGGGTCAGTACAATGCACTCTGAAGAGATTTTCTGAAACCAAATCATTTTCATCCAAAGCAAGACCAGGCAGACCTAAAGTGACCAAACCATCAGAAGACCAATATATCAAACTAGCATCATTACGGAATAGAACAGCATCTGCATCCACAATTCAAGCCCAACTGAACCAGGAACGTCCTAACCCAGTAAGCAAAAGCACAGTCAAGAGACGACTGGCAAAGTGCAGCCTTCGTGGGAAAGTAGCGGTCTCTAAACCACTTCTCCGTCAAAACACTCTCAACGAAACTGTGCCTGGCATATCTACAATCCATGGAAGAGAAAAGAGAGCTAATATGCATGGACTTCCTTCCGCTGAACCTCAGTCCCATGCAATATCTTTGGGAACATCTGAAACACACACTATTGGATGTTCTGAATGAGCGTTAGATTAATGTAGGTCATATTAATATTGAAAATAATAATAATTTCAGTGTCATAATTTGGTCTCGGAGATGGCATTTTGTTTTATTGCAATAAAAACTATATATGCTGCTTTCTCCTGCAATGTGTCTCCTTAATTCAGTAATAGCTACAGCTGTAAAACTCAGTTAACCACTAAAAAAGTGATCATTTCAGTGGTTTTCTACTCTTTTTTTTAAAGTTTGAAGTTTAAAATCAGCCACATGCTATACCAACTATAAAAGCTCTAATAAGAGTTAATAATTACAGATATATTAAACGGCAATAACTTGTTATCAGCATATTTAACCTCAGCCATATGCCTTTAAAGTAAGGTACTGTGTGGGGTTACAAAAACAATAAACACATTAACAGCTACAGGAACAAATCAATATTTTATTTGAATCATTCAATTGTGAAATACAAACAAAACATGCATAGTGACACACCAAAACAAAATCTGAAATTCCCACCACGTGATTAACAGTTATCTATACAAGTGACATTTGTTAGTTACACATACATTGCCCCAAGAATACAAAACATCTCCCACAGGTGTACATTACACAACATTTGTACACATTTTTAATTAATTTTAAGTTAAAATGTATGAGACATTTTATTGTATTTCCAATTTAGTTACCAACAAAATTGATGGATCTAATAACGTACTGAAAATCATGTTTCATTGAAGTGTTCATATGGCAATCCTATATGTAGCACCGCATTGTACTAATTCTTTCACTAAACAGAATGACACATTGTATGATGCTCAAGTTTTTTTAGAGGATAATTTTAGTGTCACGTTACTTGTCTTTTGTCAAAACATTTTACAAAGGGCAGACTACAACTACATAAAGACAATCTAGAGTAACTGAATTCATACATTTTCAAATGTATGATTTGACAATCTTTAAGCATTTCAACCACACATAAAACATGTACTGTATATTTATTATGTACTGTGCAGTCTATAAGCCACCTGGGTTACTAGTTGTGTATTACATGTATAGATCCATGTATCTGGGCAGTGTCTTTTGTAAAAGAAAAGCAGATATAAAAATATAGACATCACTGATAACATGTCTCAAGCCTTTATTGACCCACAGGTGATTTGCCAGGGTCAGCAAGTAGATTTTAGCCAACAAATCGAGGAGCAAGGACTAAATCAATATTATTAACTCATCTTGTGTTCTGGAAAAATAGTTAAAAAAGTTTGGTTTGTTTGAAACTTCCGCTTAATAAATGACTAACTTAAAATGTTCAGAGTGGCCTTAAGACTTTTGTACAATAACAGTTACTTTTCACGGCATCTATAGATTTCTACATGCTGCTCTGGTGAGCTATCTATAGATGCGCGCAACTAGAAAAATAAAACTAAGCTATAAAAGAAAACAGTATTGTAGTTTTGTGTATTTTTATCTTTTCAATAAAAAATACATATACCAAAATAAAAAAGACATTCACGGTTCTTAAATACACTAGAAAGATACAAAAATAGTTGTATGGTAGTACAGTTGGCAGTAAAGAGTAATGGAGTAATGCTCCATTACCATTTAGAGGTGTTTGACGGCAGAGCTGGAAAGGGGTGTGCAGAGTTGTTGTAATGTCACACTTGGTGTGCTTTAATTACACCAGCCTGCTGGCAGGTTGATGAACACAGATGGACTAGTGGAGTATTGTTGGTCATGTTGTTGTATCAATGTTTCGCCTTCGATCACTGCTATCTCTGCATTTACCTGGAGTAAGTCTTCGGTTGTTCATTAGGAGTTGTCCTCCGGGAGGACAGAAGGAATGGCTATACAGTACAAAGACTTTTAAAGACAACTGTGGTTGGAGGTTAACTGGCCAAGAAATAGGTTTTCTCTAACTTACATTTATTTCTAATTAAGCAACCACTTATTTGAATCTGCTTGCTTCCTTCAATTTTCTTTGCATACAAATGTATTGCTTTTTTTCCTTTCTTTTCAGTGTGAATCTATCATGATAGCTTAAGGTAAAATATCAGGATTTACAGTTCTGTCATCACATGATGGAACATCCCCTTTTGGTGGCACGTGGGTCTCCCTGGAAACAACAGAAATAAACATTTATACACCAAACCAGACTAGACGTGCATGCAGCATACTGTTTAGCAATGCATGCCCAGTATTCCCCACAGTACTCATCATGCTAAAATCACATGTACTAATCTAATCATTTAGTTGTATGCGCATATCTACTTCAGTTAAAGGTCCACTCATTGATTGAATTATAGCATCTACGGAATCACAAGTTTCCACCCCAGCAACCTGTATGTTTGAAATTCTGGATACATATCAAAAAGTATCCATTTAAGGTTTTTATGCTCAAAATAAAAATTAAGTTTACTTACTTGCTGGTGGAAGAGGTCCTCCTCAATGATCTCTACTTGTTCTTCCTCAGCCATGACATCTCCGGCTGTTGTACTGTATCTGGTTGTTCTCCTGGCTATCTCCTGCAGCATAAACACCACAGCATTGAAGTAGTAGAACACACATTGGCATTCCTGTCTTGGTCTTCTACTGTGTTCTAATAACAAGTAATTGAGATTTATTGCTCACCACTCCTTGAGGGTTGATCAGCACCACCTGAACGTCCTCTCCACTAGCCCAAGATGTCTGGCCCTTCCACACCAGGTCTGTAGGGGGCTTGGAGCTTATACCGGCATTGGATGCCCACACCTGCAGCGTGGCACATTAAGCCCAATGCTGTATTCGTTTTGTTTCAGATGAAAAATAGCAGTGATTGTATACACAGTATTCTGCTGAGCAAAACATCTTACTGTAACTTTGTGGCCAGCCTTCAGGACATATTTGGGGGTGAACTTGTATGTGGCTGAGTGCTCTCCAATAGTCTTGACCATCTCATATCCCACCATTGCCTGGTCCTGGAGTAAAATGTCAGCATAACACTGCATCAAAACTAGCAAAAAAAATGTAATTAAATATATGCTAAATATTACTTTAATATTAGAAGAATGTGAGAAGAGATACTCAATGCATCAATACACATTTATATATGTATGAATATTAGTGATGCTCAGATCGCCTTGAAATCTGCAGGCACCACAATTCAGTAATTACTGATATCACAACGCCTGCTGTTTTCTCTGCTACCCACTAGAGGGCACTGTGTCCTTTGTTGGAGCCTCCGCACACTGACAGAAGCACAAATGGCAGCGCCCCCAGGAGCTCACCTCATCGCCTGTGTTGTGCAGGCGGACAAACTTGCCGTCGGTGTCGACCTCGTCCACGCAGATGGCCCCGGTGGCCGAGGCAGCGTGGGCGATGGAGACGGAGCTGCTGGCCTCCTGCTCCTCCACGTCCACGCGCTTCCTCTTGCCCCGCGCGGTGTGCACGCTGCGGCTGCTGGTGGAGGCCCGCGACACCGTGACGCGAGAGGAGGGGCTGGGGGACAACTTCAGCCTGGAGGGGGGGTGGCAGCCTTAGCATGGAATGTGCACTGAAGTGTTACGGGCGTATTTGTTATCACTATACGCCCGTATATTCATAACAATACACAACTGTAGAAATGCTAAACATTTATTTCACTTCCATGGCAACTGTGACACATCTTTGTACATCTTTTTACTTTATGAGCCAGTGGAAATAGCTTACATTTGCTGTTATTGGTGTCTATTAACTGTAATGCCCCACTGACACATTTTAAACAGCCACTGCTGTCATTATTATTATTAAAAATATTAGCTAACAAGGTTAGCTAATAGGACTTCAGGTTTAGCAGTCCTGACCTCTCCTCCTCGCCCTCCAGCAGCTTGCGGTAGGCGCTGATCTCCATGTCCAGGGCCAGCTTGACGTCCAGCAGCTGCTCGTACTCGTCCAGCTGCACCTGCATGCGGGTGTGGATCTTGCTGAGTTCCCTGTCCTTCTCGGCCAGCATCTGGCGGCTGGTGTCCTTCTCCTGAGACAGCGCCGCCTCCAGTTCGGAAATGCGGTCGCGCCATCCACGTGTCTTGGGAGCAGACATGAAAGGTTCAGCTTAGTGGCTCTCAAAGTGGGAGGTTTAGAGAAGGCTTTAAGATTTGGACCTTCTTATATTTGTAAACCTGGGTTATATTATATTCATCCATTGATGTTGGGGTGTTTTTCTGTGTGTCTGTTTGTTTAAACTGTATTTAATGTATACATTATATTATCTAGGCCAGTGACCCATTGCTAGTGACCCCGTGGTTTCACATTGAAGTGGTAGTGCACAAGCTCAGGCATCATCACATGATCACTAAGCACTTAAAAAAACTCCCATTCTTGGCAGGGCACTCCCAGTTTTGTGAAAGTTGTGAGAAATGCATGTTTTCTCATTTCTATCCACCTCTGTCCAAAAACAACTCACTTCCCTAGTGAAGTTGTCACGGTCTGTGGTCCACCCCAGTGTTAGTCTTGTTCCAGGCCATGTTTTCTCTGTGTTTGTTGTTTCCCCCAGTCTCTGTTTTGGTTGTGTCTCTGTTCCTTCCCCATGTTAATTGTCTATAGGTTTCGCCTGCCCCTCGTTGTCTCTGTCCAATGGTCTGTCTTGTCTTCCTGGTGTTTCTTTTGTCTGTGTTGATCATTGTCAAATGTTTCCTATAGCATGTGCTCTGCCTGTTTTTGACCATGTTAAATAACCCTTGGAATATGCTTATGTGTTGTGCGATTAGGTCCTATCCTGCCTGACAGAAGAGACAGCTATGTCACCAAAGATATTGGAATACTAACAATATTAGAACAAAGTAATGCATGTCTGGAACAGTTGCGTTCTGTGGCCTTAAGTCACCAACAACATTTTGCACCCCAGACAGCTATACCCACAATGCATGGCCTGAAACAAAGTCAATTTTCCCAAAGGGTCTGCTGCAGAAATACCATTGTGGCCTCACAATGGTCTCATTGTAAGTAATTAGGAATTAACATAATATACTCCATATACCCATTAACACCCCCCCCCACACACACACACAGAGAAAAGACTGCCAATGCAGTGGACCTCCTTTGACTTGAATGGAGTGCTTGGTCATTCTAGTCTGCATTAAGGGGAATAAGTTGTATTTGCACTATTCAGCATACTGTACATTAGACCTCTTTACCTCTTTCTGCAGGCCTGTCAGCTGGGCGCCCAGGCTCTCGATGCGCAGGGTGTACTCTCTCAGCTCCTCGCGGGCCAAGTTGGCGGACGAGCTGTTCATTTCAGACGCCATGCGTGCTTCCTCCAGCTGGACAGTACAGGTTTTATCAACATATTAATATTTGTTGGCTTACACGTTACCATACCTTGTTCAAAACAGTCTGGAAAAGAAATTAGGCAGACTCAAATAAAACATGTTTCCTGATAAGAAATACACTAAAAATTCTGAAAAAGTCGGCAACAAAAAAAAGCAAACAGACAAAGTGAGGAAGAACCCAAGAAAACTAAAATGTGGCATGAATATATCTTGGTGTTATGAAAAACTACTCAATACAGCATCAAAATGTACATCTATCAATGGTTCTTCTGCCGATTTGACCACGTGATTACTGTTTTTCTGTATGACAGTGTAGTATATTGTAGTGACTTCAAAATTCATGTTGAATCATAAAATGTGTTTATGCTTACACTGCTAATACGCACACTGAGGGTTACCTTTAGAGTTCCATATGCATTAACATAGCTTTTGGAAGAAAGAACAAGCGCGCCCAGCGCGTCCATACCTTGGCCATGTAGGTGTTCTCCAGCTCATCCTTGTAGATCTTGACCTGCTCGCTCTGCTGTGCTCGCATCTCGTCCAGGGCCTGGGCCAGTTTAAACTCGTATTCCACCGTCTTGCCAGAGTCCACCTCTACCATCCGACTTTCATGCCTGTGCCTGGTGTCCTTAATCTCCTGTAACACACAACAAACGAGCTTGAAAGGTTTGCTAAATACAGGTGGAACCATATCAGTAATTTCATTTATTAATATTTGTTCTAAATAACTACAATTGTAGTGGCAATTCCACAATGTAATATTTCAATGTACATGTCACTATGCTGCATCATTTCCATTGTGTTTCTGTGGGTACTTTATTTGGTTTATTTCAAGTCCATCTCAAAGATACAGTACCTCAGACCTCTGTGTAAAGATAATTTGTCTTTGGCTTTAGGATGTTTTCCAGTACCTCCTCATAAATGCTCTTGCGAAACACCAGCTCCTCAGATAGACTCTGGCAGCGGTTCTCCAAGTCCACACGTAGCAGCATCTCCTCTCCGAGGTGCTTCTTGGTCTGTGCCAGGCTGGCGTCCAACTGAGGATGGACAAGGCAACAGCGTATGGCTCAGCAACTCCACTTACATGCACAGGTTGTGTTAAGCTCGACATGCTCAACACAAGTGTCTTAAGTCCCCTTCCCCCGCCACACCAATAAAACAACTGCTGTACGGCAGCATATTTGTTCTGTGAATTGTGCACTTCAAATCACAGCATCAATCTCAGGGGGGCTGCCTTCAAATGCTATAAAAACCACACGTTCACGCTTTGTACTTTCAGAGTAAAGTAAACCAGCTGACATCACAAATGTGACGAATGCCCACCTCTTGGAGCTGCCCCTGCAGATCCACCAGGCTGGCCTCGAGGCTCCTCTTCTCAGACAGGGCTGTAGTCAGCTGGCCCTCCTTGGAGTTGAACTGGGCCTCCACGTCCTTCAGCCTGGCCTGGGCACCTGCTGCCTCTGAGTCCTTCTTGGCATAACTGGGGAGGGCCAGGGAGGTTAGAGGAAGGGGGTGTGGTTTATCGTGGTAACTTTACACTACAGTTGAAGTCACTAAAAAAATTATGTTACAACCTGTGAAAGAAATTACATGTGACATAACCAGCTGTTACAAACAGACATGATATTACATGGGACAATATTTTAATAAGTGTAATGCACGTAGAGAAATAGTATGTAAATATATATATATATATATATATATATATATATATATTATATTATATATTTGGATAGTGGTAAACCATGCAGTTATCCTTGTTAGTGCACCTTTACTCACGTAAGCACTGCATCGACGTAAGCATAGTGAATATTGGAAAAACTAAAGAGGAGGGCTCCAGGGTGTGGTTACATGGTACGTTATAACCAAATGCCCATGGTTATATTGCGCAAGATGTGTATCTTTTGCACTTATATATGGGTAAAACGAGACGTTTTGATAAAAAAATTACAATGTGTCGTGTTGAATGTATCACTAAAGAGTTAACAGTGATGTAAAACTGACGTTAGGCGGGAAAACACGAAAACGAAGGCGCGCAGGACCATGTTGTAGTAAGACTTTGAACGCTCTACAAGCTGCTACAATGTTGCATTTCATGGGCGTAGTGCTGTAAAAGTGGGTCAATTATTTATTAAGAACAATGTAGCTCTATTCGTTTACGGCGGTGTTATAACTTAGGGAATTACACTTATGACACATTACTTACTTCTGTAATAACTCCTGGTGGTCGTACTGGATCCTTCCCAGTTCAATCTCGAGCCTCGCCCGTTCTTTGGCGGAGTCATCAAGGGCGCTCCTGGCGTCTGCGAGCTCGGTTTCATACAAAGATCTCAACCCCGTTAGCTCACTGCTTCGGATCTCTTCCTTCTCGTTTATTTGACGGTACAGCACGCTGTTTTCTGACTCCAGACTCCGGACTTTATCGATGTAAATAGCAAGACGGTCGTTCAATTCGCAAAGATCTTGTTTCTCCTGCAATCGGGTTATTCTTGTGGGACTCAATGGTGTGCTACCGGTAGCCCATGTGCTTCTTTTCGGCCCGGCCGGGGTAACTGGTGCGGTCGCCATTGTAGTTGAAGCAGACAATCTATAGGAAACAAATACAATCAGTACTCAGTATTGATCCGTAAACCATAACGTGTTCAATTCAACTATTCGATAAATGTTTTAGAATAAACGTAGTATGTGCGAAATGTTTTAATAATATAATAAAGAAATAGACTAGACCCCAGAAAAACAGCGATGCCCAGACTGAATAAAAGATTGCAAAAGTCCCCGTTTTGTGTTTGAGAAGCAAGATTATTCTGCAGTAATGTGCAAAATAAACTTACATCGAAATGCAAAAGAATACGGGTGCATAGCAAATAAAAGTTTTTCTTACCTTCTCCGACTATATGTAGCCTATGCGTGTCCTGGCTGAGTTACAAATATGGCCGTTTATACATATTCAAACTGAGGAGCGTATCCAATAGTGTTAGCGTGACGTAACACGTCCTTTCAGCTTTAACTGCCAGGACCATCACTGAAACTGCTTTCACTTTAAAAGCAAATCTCTTCACCTTATGCAGTATGTCGGTATAGTAGAATAAGGAATGTCTCTTTCATACACAACCTTTTATATCAACACTTAAATATTTTTTAAATTACCACAGAACCGCAGTAGTACCGTAGAAATGGTTGTGCAACCAGGGAACAGGTTATGTGGGTTAGAAATATTTAAACAATTATAACTAGTAGTCTCAAACTTCCCTTCTAGAGAAGTGTTGATGATGACAACACTACAAAAGTGTTGCTGGTAGGGAATAGTGAGAGAGTTGTGGTTGAGAGTGAGATAGTTGTGGTTATCACTGGTGTGGGAGTGGCATATTCCCTATAGTTTTTATCCAAAACAACATTTATGTAAACTGGTTTTTCCCACAAGGGGAATGAATAACCAGACTCAAATCAAGGAGTTTCTCTTAAACATATTCTCCTTAGCAAAACTCCAATGTGACTGCAGTGAATTTTGAAAAGTGAGCTGGTCTGTCAGAGAGTATGGATGTATAATTATAATAAGGTAATTTACCGATATCCTCTTGTTTTCTTTTCCAAATCAAAAACACTGCACACTGGATACTGTGGAATTAAGCATTCTCTGTACATGTATATTTCTCAAGTGCAACTATTTTAAATTGCATTTGAACCCATTTACAACCTAATATCCATTGGAATGTCCATCTAGAAAAAATATGTGCACACCCCACATTCCTTGAGAAGACATGTGTTACTTGTTAACTCTGATCATGCAACCTGCTTCAAACTACTTGCATGTATGAATGAATGAACGAATAAAAGATACATGAAACGATGAAATAACAAATTAATGAAGTCACTTTATAACTTAAAATTACATGACATATATTCATGTCATGTTATTTATGACCCATCCCATATGAGATTAAATCACACAGTATTAGTATAATGTACATTGTTAATTTGTTCTCTTTACTATACATAATAAAACAATACAAACCTCAGCGCAGTAGTCTAATGCATAACGAACCGAGGGAAACTGGTGGAGATACGCCTTATTTGTACTCGTCTGAAACGGTAACCACACCTCAGCCCGCTAGGTGGCAGTAATATGCCTTTATTGTAGACGTCAACAACTTAAAAAGGTATAGTAGAAGAATACTGAAAGGCGGTGTCCGAGGGGACCAATCGCCTTTGATGGCTGCGATGGTTTCTGCGTGGCGTGGCGTGCGCGTAGGGTATTCCACACTTTACAACCATGCAACGCTGCCTTGTTACATTTGCATGGCGCCGGGGCCTCAGACCAAAAGTTCTGTCTTTCCGTTTCCACCAGTCTGCAGCCATGTCAGCACTCCTGATCAACCAGCCCAAATACGTCTGGCTTAAAGACTTAGGTCTGTCTGAGGAGAACGACGGGGTTTACAACGGGACGTGGGGCGGCAGCGGAGAGGTAAGGCGAGCAACGCGATTAACTCCATTCCACTTTTCTAAACATAGACTAGCTAAATCTAGCAAAGCGCCAGTGGTTGCAAAAGACAGGGTTCAAGGACCATCCGACATGCTCAGGTGTGACAAAAACTGACAAACAGAATGCATTGTATTACATAAAGTAATTTCCAACTTTATAGTTAAACACCACATTTGAATGATATTACAGAATTGCATTATGATTGGTTGACGTAGCATTCATTTACCGCTGACCTGCAACACTTGCTTGGTGGAGTTTAAAGCTAATGTTTTAGGTTCCTGTTTAGGTTCCATAACATTTTCTAATTACAGTTGTGGCCTTTTAGGCTGACATGTCTTTAAAGTTTAGTCATGTTAATATTTATGACAAATTATCTAACAAATGGTAATTACAGAGACATTGTATTCTATTGGTAATGATGTGTCTAAGGGATGTTATGTCTTCAGGTCATTACATCGCACTGCCCTGCCAACAATGAACCCATTGCAAGAGTGCGGCAGGTAATTTCAGGTCAAATTTTTAAAGCATCATTTAAATCTAACTTTTGTTAAACTCTTACACTAACTTGCTACAGTACAGAGTGCAGTGATGGTTTAATAAGTAATCATTCCACTTCAAGATGAGCAAGGGTGTCTGTCAATTATCCTTTTTAAATTATGTTCTAACACAAGTTATTCTTGAAACTGGAATTTAGCGTTACCAAAGTCATTACATTAAATAATGTTTTTTGTTAAAGGCAACAATGGCAGAATATGAAGAATCTGTCAAGAAGTCGAGGGAGGCCTGGAAGGTTTGGGCAGATGTAAGTTTCACATTTTTGCATTTCTAGGAAAACATTTGCTATAAACTTTAAAAAGAAAAGTATGTATTTACTGGTAAATGCTGTGTTTCTATTCTGACAGATTCCAGCTCCAAAAAGAGGCGAGATTGTGAGACAGATAGGAGATGCATTAAGAGCAAAGATCAAACTTCTTGGAAGCTTGGTAAAAAAAAGAAGTTTTTGGTTCAGTGATTAAGTTGATCAAGAAAGTCTTAGTTCTTACAGTGGGGTGCCAATTTTTGTAATTTTAGTATAATATTTAATTTATTAAGTTCTTATTCTTAAACCCATAGGTTTCACTGGAGATGGGCAAGATCTATGTAGAGGGAGTGGGAGAGGTGCAAGAATACATTGATGTCTGTGATTATGCAGTTGGCCTGTCTAGAATGATTGGTGGACCCATCCTCCCATCAGAACGTCAGTAGAAATAGTTTGTATTTTGACTCTTGATTGACATTTCATTAATGCATGTGTAATAGCAAACAATTAAGTGTACAGTGTATGAATTATACACATATACTCTTAAAAGTGTGTTTGGAGATTGAGCTTTTGACAGAAGCATAGCATGACAAATCTACTGTACTTGCAAATGACACAGAGAAATACTAGGAATATCCAATCCTTGATTTCTCCCCATTTTCAACAACACAACTATATGTGTGTGTGTGCGTGCCTTCCCAGGCCCTGGCCACGCCCTGATTGAACAGTGGAACCCTGTAGGGCTCGTTGGTATCATCACTGCGTTCAACTTTCCTGTGGCTGTGTATGGCTGGAACAACGCCATCGCCCTCATCTGCGGCGATGTCTGTCTCTGGTGAGGGCACTGCTTATCTTGCTGTGGTTAAATAAACCTGTGTCAATAAATGTTGCTCCAGTGTGTGGCAACAACTGCTATTAACTCCCCAATATTGTCATATAAAATGGAATCTGTGTGAATGTGACATAAAATGGGATGTAATATTCATGAATAGGGTTCGGACACGCTCCATTGGTGATTGTTGTTGTTGCATTCTAAAGAGCGATTTAACTGTTTATCACTTTATCTACTGTAGTTTTACGACCATTTAGAAACTAACGCTTGATTCAACGTCATTGCAGTTGTTGACTGGTTCTTGATTGGTCTGCCATCCAGGGTGGCTGTGCGAATGCTGTGAACAGGGTTTCCATATGATAATCTCAGCGAAAAATTAACTGAGAGCAACAGACAGAGTAGAGCCAGGCTAGCATTTACTTGCCTGACTTGACAGTGTTGTTTTTGCTTAACAGGAAGGGAGCGCCCACCACCCCTCTCACGAGTGTCGCTGTAACTAAGTAAGTGTTTGGTTTGGAATATAGACCAACTGACCTTGTGGAAACCAGCAGCAGCAACAATGTGTTATGTTTAAATACTTAATAAAAACAAATACTTAATATAAAAACATCGTACCCCCATACCTGTTTTGCGGTCAGATATAAGACGCGTGTGTGTTTCAACAGAATTGTAGCTGGAGTCCTCGAGCAAAACAACCTGCCTGGAGCCATCTGCTCCATGACCTGTGGAGGCGCTGATATTGGGTGAGGATTCCTGTTTATATATATATATATATATATATATATATATATAATATATTTAAATTAGCTCTCACTGCCCTATCGACACCCATTGCATCCTAACCGTCTTGGAAGGGTGGATTCCTCCCTCTGTTGATTTCTTAATTTTTTTGCCTACTTGTGTGGTTTTTCCTTGCACAGGGGAAGGAGCAGTTTAAAGCGGGTGTCGTTTGTTTCCATGTGAAATTTGGGCCTGTAATGACCTTTTGAGACTAATGTGATTAAAGACTATATAAATAAAATCGACATGACTTGCAAAACTAACAACATATCTAAAATTACTAAATCAACATTAAAATGTTTTATCAGATTGTAGTAAAGTTCAAAGCAGAATCTTATCCAATTAAATCCAGTGACGTTCTACTAACATTGTATACCGGTACTATAGATAATAATAATTGTTGTCCATTGTTCGTTCCGCAGTACTGCAATGGCAAAGGACGAACGCGTGGATCTGCTATCCTTTACGGGTAGTACCCATGTGGGCAAGATGGTCGCCATGATGGTACAAGAGAGGTTTGGTATGTCATTTCCCTCCTTAACTTGAATGGATACATTTTTAACCAGAAATATTCCTGTTTAGTTTAAAAAAATATATTCCTGTCCATACAGCACTGTTTAAAATATTACAAGCCAAAAAACGTTTTCCCTGCTTACACATGAATGCTGAACAGTTTTAAAAGGAAGCAAAAACTCGGTCTTTTGTTCTTTAGTGATCGTATATACTGTTTGCATGTGGATGAAAAGCCAAACCACATAGTACAAACTACGTATTTAAACAGTTGTGTAACGTGTGAACTAGGCATCAGTTTAACTGCTGTGTCATTCTAGGTCGACAACTGCTAGAGCTCGGTGGAAACAATGCAATAATAGGTAAGAACATACAGTTTGTAATCTAAAACAAATGTGTATTCAAAGTTGGGTGTAAAATTTAGATTTCGATTTTTAGGAATTTCTCTACATTACAATCCAATGAAGTAATGTTTAATAAGTGGTCTGATACAGGCTATGTACTGTGTTTAAACAACGTCTACGGGTTGCTGTGTGACCTTGTGTGTGCATGTGCCTAGTGTTTGAGGACGCAGACCTGAACCTAGTGGTGCCCTCTGCTGTCTTCGCCTCAGTGGGAACAGCCGGCCAGCGCTGCACCACCACCAGGCGGCTGGTGAGCAGCTAGCGCATGTTCACACTTTATACAGTACTGGAGATCTGTGGTCCTCAGCCCTGGGCCTGAGGAGCCCCTGCTATGCATGTTGGAGATCTGTGGTCCTCAGCCCTGGGCCTAATGAACAGGTCGTTATCAATCCCATTCATTATAATCAGGTGTGACATCTACATGTCTCCTGATGTAGTGTTTAGCATTGAACTGTGACTCTGTAAAGTGTAACTGCACCCCCAGCTCTGAGCTGGTACCAACTGTACACTTGTAAGTCAACAAGGTTCTTTGATGATTTTAAACAGATGGTCTGTAGAGCCATCAACCCATAATGCAGAATTCTTTCAATATTAACACCAGTATTGACATTTCATCAAAGTTCTGTACTACATAGTTTACAGCTTAAAAAAAAAAAGTCATCCTATTTTATTATAGATGGTGTTGCTAAACCTTCAAAAACAAATGTTCCCAATAGAATGGAACTTTTGAGAATGTATCATATGTCCTATGCTCTACTGTAAAGCACATAATTGCAGTACAAATCAATGCAGATGTGAATGTGTTGTACACAAATTTTTCTCCTTAGATGTTACATGAGAGTCTTCATGACACAGTGGTGGAGAGGATTGCTAAGGCCTACAAACAAGTTCGTATTGGAGACCCTTGGGATCGTATGTCTTTCTTCTTCTTTTATTTTCTTTTAACACTGTTTGCCAAAGATTATTAATCCTCGCTAATCAATGTATTAAACTTATAGGTTTCTTTCCTTGGTTCCATGAATTAATGAAAATGTATTTCCCTCCCCACAACAGCCAGCACCTTGTACGGCCCACTACACACACAACAAGCTGTGCAGCAGTACCTGGATGCTGTTGAACAGGCCAAGCAGCAAGGTGGCACAGTTGTGTGTGGAGGAAAGGTATGTTGTAGTGGAGAGCAGAGGGCTGAACATATTCTATTATAGTTCTCACTTTAATTAGGATGGTATGTGTTTCAATAAATAATGTGCATTTGATGCAAATTATATTGCTGTATTTTGCATAGATCGTAATGTCTGAATAATGAGACAGCATATGTAGGCTGAGTACAACAAATACATTTATTTTGCTTTAAACATCACATTTAAACACAATAAATATAAATATGTAGTTAGATTAATGTATTAAACTTTAAGCTGCTGCAGGTAGGATGACAACAACATTGCAATGAGAGCTAGCTAAAAAATGAAAGGTCAAGATTTTACAAATTAACAACCCAAAAATCTCCTAAGCCCTCCCATTGGAGCCTATTAGTCTGCCATTGTGAAGTCCATTAACAAACCTGCTTATAGCTGTGTGCACATTCATTTGATTGGCAAGGTAGTCTCAATGGCCCAGTCAGGGAATGGAGGAAATGATTGGCAAAATCAAAATGTACTTGTATGGAGGCAGGGGCTAACAACCTGAGGAGATATTCTCACAGAGCATAACACTCACTGGCTGATGGATGTCTATGAAACTAATAACATAACAGTGTATAGTTCTAAAATCCTACCTACAGCACCTTTTTTAATAGATTCACATAATCAAAAATTCAATATACTGAGATTTGATATTGGATTATTGTATATACTGTATATTGTATAACTGTATATTGTATAACATCTAAACAAATCATGTTTTAAATTACATAAATCTAGTGCTACACAGTGCATCTCAAATTTACATAGATTTAGTATCATCACAATGGTCTTGTCCACTATTGTTGCTAACTGATATTTCCACGCGTTAAACCTTTGCCTTTTACAAGGTGATTGATCGTCCAGGAAACTATGTGGAACCCACTCTCATCACAGGACTAGCGCATGATGCTGCCATTGTCCACACAGAAACCTTCGTCCCGATCCTTTATGTTCTAAAGTTTAAGGTAAACAGACACTTCTCCCATCTAAATGTCCCAAATCCCTGTTTATAATCTATGGACGTCAGAGGAAATGGTAGATACTAAACACATTTTATTAACCCTCGTAATGTCCACTGGATCAGAATGACCCAAATCACTAGCTCTTTGTGGCAGATAGAACGTGCTAAACCTAATTCTACAGCTTACACACACATCTGATGTGCACTGCTGGCACAACAAGGTCTGTGTTTGAAACACAAGGACAACAGGAAGGGTAAAAGGCACAAAAAAACACAAATACATAAAGAAATAATAAATAAATAAATAAATACACTCAGC
Organism: Aphredoderus sayanus; assembly: GCA_027564795.1. Taxonomy (NCBI): domain Eukaryota; kingdom Metazoa; phylum Chordata; class Actinopteri; order Percopsiformes; family Aphredoderidae; genus Aphredoderus; species Aphredoderus sayanus. The sequence continues at coordinate 29,876 of JAODUG010077440.1, forward strand.
AATGCCAATTGAAAAACATATAAATCATACACAATCAGATGGCGCCGCCGTGTGGCTAAAAACTAGATTTGAGTACATTACGAGGGTTAATGTTTTAACTGGGAAATTATGGGTTGCTTCCTCAGACAGAAGAGGAGGCATTTGCCTGGAATAATGAGGTGAAACAGGGCCTGTCTAGCAGCATCTTTACTAAAGACATGGGACGAGTTTTCCGCTGGCTTGGGTGAGAATTACGTCATTTTCTAATGCCTAAGAAACGAGGCCAGCAGATATCATTGGTTTGATCTGATTTTAAAAGCTCCACGGTTCTCTTTCGCAGACCTAAAGGATCAGACTGCGGCATTGTGAATGTCAACATTCCTACCAGTGGAGCGGAGATCGGAGGAGCTTTTGGTATGTTTGGCAGTGTCTTTTGGCTGGCTTCATTTTGTGTGTACACACAGGCAGTATTTTCCACTAGAAATGTAAATATTTCATATTTAGATTTAGCTTTTTTGTATACACGCAGCCATGTATAGCCACAGCTATCAGTAAAGAAATTGTGAATATGTCCTTATTCACGATGTTCAAAGCCAATATGCAGTTAACATGACCTGTATTTGTATTAATGTTGCTCGGGAAAGGGAAGTTTGGGGTTTCATGCTGGAGCTTCTGCCCCCGTGACCTGACCTTGGATAAGCGGTTGAGGATGGATGACCTGCATTTCATTCAAAATATTGTCACAGCACTAAGCAATAGTGCCATCTGAGGGCGGATGTTAGCTGTTGCTGACTTGCTTAGAAAATAACGTGCTGGCTCTCTTCCAGGTGGTGAGAAACACACAGGAGGGGGCCGGGAGTCAGGCAGTGACTCTTGGAAGCAGTACATGAGGCGTTCGACGTGGTACGTCAGGGCATTTACGGTTTGCTCAAAAGCATTTTTTGAACTTTCAATTAGTAGTTTTTAACAGGAGTTATGAGTTGGGATTTTAATCATAGCAATTTCAATACTTTTTATTTACCATTATCTTTAATGGTCATTGTGGTTTTAATGAGTGTTGTAGCTAATCCTCAGATGCATTACAGTGTTTGTATGCTTTAATTAAATTACTTTCCCTCCTTACAGCACAATAAACTACAGCAAGGACCTGCCCTTGGCCCAGGGAATCAAGTTTGAGTAATTTTCTATTGAATCCAGAATTCTGTTACACCCAATGAGACAGGAGTTACTTCCAAAACCTTTAATTGTCTAATTTGTTGTAATAAGTTGCAGTAAAAGTCCCCTAAATATTGTGTGGAATAGCAGAGCTGTATGCATTGCCTACAGTAGTATGCCTTCTTTAAAGCACTTATTATTCCTCTAATAATGTACCAAATGCTTTACCCTGTAAAAATAAATCGGCTTTATTTTGGAAAGAGTTTTGGTTTTGATGTTGTCTTTCAAACTATTTCAGAGTAGTCACTGGATTTAAAAATGCTGCATAATTGGGGTGGTGGTGGGGATCATTCACCAACATAGGCTACATAGAGAAGGTAGTAGTTTTGTTTTGAAATCCATGTAACAATTTACATTGACAAAGGTTTGTCAGAAGGTGGGTTCCATTATAGAGGAACCAAACTTCTGACTAGTTAACCTTTCACATTTTGGAGAGGAGGCCTGATTCTGGAGCGCTGGCTTTGATAATGTTCTGGATCTCCTTGAACTTTGGGTGCTCTTTGTCCGCTACCAACTGAAGGAGGACTGATTCGCTGGTGGTGATGATGACTCCAATACGAGCCATTCTCTACAAGGAGGGAAGCAAATGATTAGTACAGCTGAGGTTCAACGACATTTTTATGATAAGCCTTATATAAATATGCAACAAATTCCTCCAACAAATGGCTTTGGATAGTGACACTTAAAATCACTGCAAATTTGCTGTAGAAGTGTTTTCATCTGGCTTTTAAATGGTTACTGCTACTGCTGGTTACCTCCAGCGCGAACATCCGGTCCATCATGCTGCGGGAAGACGTAGCGTCGGCAACGATGTGGACCTCATAGCCCCGACCCACCAGATCAAGAGCTGTCTGCTGAATGCACACATGGGTCTACGTGGGGGAGAAGACATCTTTATAAGGTCAAGTGAGGGACGAGCTTAACCCTTGTGATGTCCTTCAGGTCAAAATGACCCAAATCACTAGCTCTTTGTGTCAGATAAAGGGCGCTAAACCTAATTCTACATCTTACAAAAATTATGTGCACTGCTGGCACAACAAGGTGTGTGTTTGAAACCTGAGAACAGGAGGGTTAAGGCACGAAAATACAAATACTTAAAGAAATAATAAATAAATATACACAGCAATGCCAATTAAAAAACAATCATACAATAAAATGGCGCCACCTGGTGGCCATATACGATATTTTTAAGGACAAGACGAGGGTTAATGCATATAGTTCCCCTCTGAAATTAAATATTCCTAACCTATGCAATTCACTTTGTATAGCAAAAAGATTTTTTTTAATTGTCAGGTAGGTGCACATTGTTCTGTTACCTCCACCCCAAAGAGTACAACACTGCGAACTGTCGGTAGCTCTACTAGGACACGCTCCACCTCGGGGAGAACCATGGAGAACTTAGTCTTTGGAAAGACCAGCTTGGCTTCAGACAGGTCTAGTTCTGGCACAGTCCTGCCCAGACCTTTGGGGTATTGCTCTGATACGATGACTGGAATGTCCAGGATGTGCGCTCCCTGGAGCTACGTGGCATTATTGAGGATTATATGATGGGTGGAATGTAACAGATTACCAGATGGAAAGAAACCGGAAGTAACAAAATATTAGGAAAGGCAATAATGTGAACAAATGTTTATACCGTAGTAACTATTGAATGGAAAATGTTATGAAAAAAATACCAGTCTCTGTGCCACACTGATGATATCTCCAAAATACTTGATAGCGGGTCGAAACCTCTCTTGTATGTCACAGCAGAAAAATGCAGTCGTGCTTGGGTACATGTTCCCTAATGACATTGCCTGGGGAATAGATGCAATATTAACTATACATTCATTAAGCACTTACACCATTGACATTGGTGAGCAGCTTTGCCAGGTTATCAATTTAATAAACCAACAATGGTTTTTAAATGGAGTTTCAACCATCTGCAGCAGACGCGAGATTATATTAAGTGTAAAGTCAGTGTCACATTATCTAGGTTACATTTAAGTCAGTTGTGCGGCCCAATAGGGGCGAGATGTGAGACACAACCTCATAAGCCAGCACGTCGCACATCTGTCTTGTCTGTTTACACCTTGAAAACCCAGCAAACTGGTTATATGGATGACACATACTCTAGATACGACGTTTCTTTTTACTTGGCAAAACAAAACACAAACAAAAAACTATCATACCTCTGACTGTAATGGCATCAGTCGTAGCTTGCATTTTTTCTCTACGACAAAACCTTTGGGTAAATCAATGTACTGTCCCCATTCGTCAGAGTATAACTGAATAAGGCATTTTTGAAACACGTCGATTTGGTGGCCATAAAGTGATAAAAACGTCTGAATAAGGACGTCGTATCCAGAACCCAACGGTACTGTCGAAGGCCGGGAAAAAGAAGAGAAAGAAAACAAAACGGGTATTTGATTATAGCCAGCCGCCATGATTCAAAGCGTAGTTAACTTCTGAATAGTGATGGGTCGTTCGCGAATGAGCCGGCTCATAGAGCCGGCTCTTGTAGGTGAACGTCGGGAGTCGGCTC
>JAODUG010077451.1:0-12964 GCA_027564795.1 Aphredoderus sayanus
TCTCTCTCTCTCTCTCTCTCTCTCTCTCTCTCTCTCTCTCTCTCTCTCTCTCTCTCTCTCTCTCTCTCTCTCGTGCTCACCCTTCCTATTTCTGTCTCTCTATCTACTTATACTGTATACCTACTAGCATCTAGTATAGACAACTTGACAACTTCCACCACTCAGAATCTATAAAAGTAAATATATTATCTGAGGTAATGACATTTGAAGTGCACATTACCAAAGTGCACGTGAAACATAATCTGATGTGAATTCTTTTCTCTGCTGATGTTATTCGATCAGGTGTAATGGTTGCAATAGGAAAATAGCCTTTCCATTCTGACATTAATTTAGAAACTGTTTTTAAAACATGTTAAATAACAGTACAAAGAATTGTTTTCACATAAACCTGAAACTTATATGGCTGTGCATGTAGTTACCAGATGACATAAGCCCGGAGGCAGCTTTATGCATATTTAGTGACATGTTCATTGAGGGCAAACCGGTGTTTTTTACTCGCCTGGGTCGAAATGAGTGTGGGGGTGCAGTAGAGGGTGTGTCAGTCAAAATGGCGCAGTGCTAGTTTGGTGTTGTATAAAACTAAACATTGTGACTTTTGTGTGTGTTTTGTTGCCTATTTCGTGAATAATGAAACTAATGACTACTATCCTTAATGGTGGTTTATTAGAGGTGCCATATATGCTCACTAGGAGACGCTGCGTCTCCCAACCAAGGACATCAGTTTTCTCCTTGAAGAAGCCAAAGAGAAATGTTTCTGTCGAGGCAGTCAAGACATTCGCCGGTCATTACTAACAGTTCGCCATGGCAGCACGCGCTGCTTTAAAGGGAATGGGAGGAACGGATTTGATTGGCCATAATTGATGGCAGTCTCTACTACTCCTACTGATCATTTATTCAGTCTAATCCAGCCCTTTTACAACTGCATCGCACCACAAAATTTGCAAGAAAAGCATTGGTCACACCATATCGATCTGCACCTCCGGTACTGTGTGACTGGGAAACTATAGGGACACCATCATTTCATTCTTTTTCAAAAACAAAAATGTTTGGCTACAAACATGCCATTAGATAAAATGTTGCATTCAAAAGATTGTACAGTGAAGTAATTGTTGATATTTTGTCTAAACCAAAGGTCCACATACACCTCCATATATTCCCATCACACCCAATTTCTTGATGTTCTGCTTTTAAAAGAGTATATTAAAATTAACCAGTGTTTGTAGACTGTTTGTGCATCAGCTAAACCTTTCCCAATCTTTTTAGAACAGCTGTTTGCCTTCTATAAGAGTGGTAGTTTTAGCCAGATCACAGTAGTGTTCTTTCTGCCTGTCACTTGCATTGTTGCAACACTGTAGTGTTCGGCAGTCTGCCTCATAAAAAAGATGAGGCTTTTCAAAGAAAAATAAATGAAATTGAAAATGTACTCTCTTTTTTTCCACTCTCTGTATCTGTGAGAGAATAAAGGCTCTGCACTTTATTAATGTGCTTCATCTCCCTGGCTTTTGTATCAAACAGAAAATGGGCAGGTGTGTATACGCGCTTGCATGCATGTCTCTGTGTGTGTGTGTGTGTGTGTGTGTGTGTGTATTTGTGTGCGCGCATAATCTACAATGTACATGCTGGCCTTTTAAATTTTTTTGAATGTAGCCTTCTGCACTGAAAACAGCACTATGCAAATAACTCACCAATTCACATCATACTGGTAATCAATATGAACAATGTATCACAGCCATGATGTTCAGTTACTGGAGAGTTGTTAAGTAAACCAATAAATGCTCTATCTCAATGTACCACTTTATCGTTTTACTGTTCTTGTAAAATTCAATACCCCAGATGTTGTGGGCCAGCTTTATTCATACTCCATCCACTTTAGGGAACAGGCTCCTATGGCTCCATCTAGATCATTACAGGCAATGGAAATGTGAAGGCGAGAAAGCAGATGCTGTGAGATGATGTGTGGATGGTCAGGAGAGATACAGAGAAAGGAGAATTAAACCTCACAGAAAGAAGGAATCAGACAGAGATGGAGAGAAAAGCTGATGTCATGGATCTATTTACAGTATCCAAGTATACACAGCAGATGTCTCCTATTGTTGCATTGTGCCCCAGTGTAAATTACACAGTGTTGACCAAAGGAGGCTCACACACTGCATCTATCTGGGCCATATAAACAGAGGCAATGACAGCAAGAGAAGGGTGGAGACCCAGTGGAGTAGAGAAAAGAGAATGAGATAAAGACAGATAACAATATAAAGGAAAATGTTTAAAAATTATTTTCCTATAGTACTGTGAGTACAGTCATGCATGTATACTGTACCTGAAATGAAATTGAGGGTCACCAGTAAAGCAGTTATAGTCTGATAGTGCATTACTAATGTACATTTACCACAACAAGTTTATGCTAAAGTAAACCTACTGCAGGACTGAATACAATTATTCTATCAAATGAAACACATTCTTTAGATAGCTATGGCATGAATCCAAATAGTTATAGCTATAACAGATGTACACATGTTTCTAAGCATTGTGCCTGCACTATAATACTGGTCATGTAATGTTTCACCTATAAATAGCAGCATTATGAAGATATTCCGCTGCAGTGATGTGGTTTCTTTTGGCAGTTGGGTTTTCTACATTTAGCTGAAGACTGAGGTTGAAAATCCATCTCGTTAAATTTATTTTTTTGTTGTATGCGTGAATGACGAACCGTTTCCATTGTTCATATCTGTTATTGACACATTCAATAATCCTTGGTGAAGAAAGATACTGTGAGAATAATGATAATTGTCTATTCACTGTATTTGAGCAATCATATACTTTATATAGTAGAAGGACAGACATAACTAAGGAAAATGTATACACACCTGCTGTACAATATTTGATAATTACAGTAATGTCCTCCTAGAACTTAAGGGATATGGCTGATAAAATAGTTTGTCTTGACTATGGGAAGGTGTACTGCTCTTTTTTATACTACACCATAATTTACAATTCCATTCAAGGTTGGGGTTTATACTGCCTTGACGCCAACCTTTCCTTCGTAATAAAAAATGAATGTGTGTTAAACAGTATAAAGGTCACCATTAGAAATCAAAGGTGCAGACCCTGCAAATAAGTGATTATTCAAAGTGTTGTTTCAGATTAAATTTTGCATTTGAAATGAAAATGTACTTCAAGCTATAATAGCTTGAAAACCAGCAATGTAGAGTATGTAGGACAATACATTTAATTTATGTCCAATCAAATGAAATCCAATATGGCTGAGTGAAAAACAAAACAATTTCATGTCGTGCTGCAATGCAAACCAATATGATTCAGTGCTCAGTGTTGTTGCCGCCAAAACTGTATAAACCACTGAAAAGGTGATTCATACTTTTTTATTGACTGTCAGACCACCACTGACTGATATTATGCAATGGGTTTATTTCGACACGAAAATTGACAGGAAACATAAGCATCAACAGAAATAACAGTATTAGAAACTTTGTGACACTGAAATAAAAGTCAATTTTACAGGCTTTGAAAAATCACGCAGAATCATGTCATTTGACCTCAGACGTTAAATATAGAAAAATTTTCCATGAGTTGGTGGTTGGTGAGTTTTATTGTACCTGTGTATGCATTTGTACATGTGCGAATGCATACATAAAGTAGGTTGGATAATTGCATGTTAACGTATTTAAGTACTGTTTAAATGTCTGGTAGGGTTTTCCCCATAAACTGGCATAGGCCTTGCATTCTTGTCATCAGTAGAGTCCATGTGTGCAAGCCTTTCAGCTAATCTGGGAAGAATGTCGGTTATAGACACACATGTTCCATTAATTCCAGATCTGTGTAAATGATATAACATGCGTCAGCTTATGTTACAGGTAACAATACCCCTCAGCTGTGCTTTGGGCTTTACTGTGCCATGGTACTAAGGCCTTTAAAAAGACGTAGCCAATATTTGTGGTTGTATCTCATGTCCCTTACTTCACCATTTGTATCTCATGTCCCTTACATCACCATTTGTATCTCATGTGCCTTTCTGCACCATGTGAACATGTTACAATAAGTAACAGTACAATAAGTGAACAGATTCACATATTATTTATTTGTTTTTTATTGTAGATGTATGCATAGTGTATATTTATGACTGTAAAGTGAATAATGTAATTTGTGAAGCTATTTTAGAATCTGCTGTTATATAAGAAAATGTCTTCAAGGTAGTACATTCCCCAGCATGCAACCCTTTGTCTCTATAGGCATAATCAGATCTGTGGCCCATTTTGTGTGTTGCTTTACATCTGTTAAGAGAAAGGGCTACATCACATGACTACAGTAGTGCAAGATAGCATATCGCATACCTAATTCTGTATCCTCCCCCTATTGTTATGGTTCTGTATCAACACTTCCATCGTTGGCTCTCTGTCTTTGTTTCTCTGCCTGGCCTGCTTTGCACTGATTGGCTCAGACCTGGCAAGTGACAGGGCAATGTTTGCTTTGCTGTCTGTCTGCCCGGGGAAGTCCCTGCTGTCCCCAAACAGGCTCAGCTCAGAGGTTCATGGTTCACGGGACTGCAGCCTCCCTCTCTGTGTGGTGCAGCATCTTCCTGTGGCAACAAACCAACAGTTAGATTTACAGATTCACACTGTTGTTTCCTTTAGTTACCATATATGCATGTTCTCGGTTGATATGCTAAGGTGATGAAACACATGAAGATTAACCAGTTGTCTGTGAAAAGTGTGAGTGCGAGGGTGTTAAAAAGCAGGGGAAGAGGTTAGAGTCGACATTGCCTCAGAAACGGTCATCGGATATCTGAAAGAGGGATCACACATCAGACAAAAAGGTAAAAGAGCAGAGATAAAGGTGACACGTTCTCCAGTGAAGGCCAGAGAACAAGAAAGAGGCAACAGGTAAAAAAACAACAACAATACTCTACGCTACTGATGTGTTGTAAGCCTATGTTAAAGTGCTAGGACTTTGGCTGTTGCCGTACTGGGTGCCAGCACTCCTAATGAGTCTGTCAGGGCCAGTTAGCGCAGCCAGGCCCTTCCGTGTCCCCTCCAGGCTGCAGACAGCTGTTATTAGCCCCGTAATGGCATGCCACAGGGCCAGATTAGCCTGGCACACTGGAGAAATATCAAACATTCACTTACGTCGGCTCCTCCGCTGGCTAAGGTAGCTATAGCTTGTGAGGCATTCATTTAGTCCATCCGCTGGCTACATAGCTAACAAGCCGCATAGCCGAAACTAAAACACATTAAAACTATACAGTGCCTTCCTTGTGGCATATGATTCATTTGATAGCTCAAATTAATGTGTTATCTATCTAGCTAAGATATAACACAAGACAGAAAATGGCTTACTGAAAGTGACATTTAGGCCTAATAGCTGGCAATAATGTCCAGAAGTGACTACTTAAAATTAATTGAAGTGTATTCAGAACAGTGAATAGCAGTGTAAAACAATCTTATCTTGCTATGAAAAAAGTAACCTTTTATTCTGAGGGAACTGTAAATGATTTGTTCCTTTAAACAGTATTCTTATATAGTGTCTGTTTTGATATAGTATTGGACGAAAGCAGAATCATGAGTGATGTAGTCAAGATGTTCCCTACAAAATGTAGCATCATAGTGGCAGTATCCTATATGTAAACCATATTGACAATGTGGCCACTGCTGTCCACTCATCCGTTTTGTAAGTTTCATAACGAGCAATGCAACTATAATCCTTACACAGCAAGATTCCTCACAGTGCCTCAGGGGACCGCCTATATATTCTCATGCGGTGTCTGCAATCGGCCTACAGTCATTAGGTCAGCACATTACCTATGTTAATACATAGTTCTGTTTAACATTGCATAGGCTAGTTTGATGCTGAACAGCACCCTAAATAATGTTGGTAGGAGTATTCCAAATTAAAAATGTAATTTATTAGATAGTTATTCTATTATCTAAGTTTTTAAATAAAGTATAGGCTATTGGAGCTGAAGTGCTTTGCTACTGTATGCTTAGTTATGTGAGGGCTGTAAAGTCATAAGAATGGCAGCTCCCCTTATATAGGCTTAATGGTGCTCTGTCTATACTTTGTATTTGCCAGTACCATGTGACTGACCAGAAATTAACGGTAGAGTCAGTTGTCATTGCTGGAGGGATATTTTCTCATATGTGTTAAATATAGTACAGTACATCTCACTCTATAGACTGTATCTGACTTTCAGTTTGTGTGATTTTGTCTGTGTATGTGTGTGTCCGTTTGAATTTGTGGGAAGACATGCAGCTATTATGTGTGTTTGCTTATTTCTGTGTGTGAATGTTTGTTTCACAGTCTGGTGACTGTCTGGCTGCCTGTCTGTCTGTGTAAGTGAGCATAAATACATTTTCACACATGCAGTCTATCTCTGAAATATTCTGAAACATTTTCCATCATGGGTTCTAGGGATGTTCATGGTCAACCGTTTAACCGTTAACCGACAATAAGAATTGTGACCAATTAATACTATAATCAGTTAAACGATTAAAAAGGTTTGCTGTTTCCTGCACTGTAAAGAAAAATAATTAACTTGTGTCGTGCCGGCACCAGCTCGTCACATCACTGCCATATGATTTAAGTGGGTAGCCTGTTCTCCACTGTGGGTCTCAGTTAGCCAGACTGCCCACCAGACTAACCTAATCCTACACAGCACGTCAACAAGTTGCGATTTGCTATTGATGCTATTAGGCTAGCCTACTGCACAGTATAAAGAAGCGTCCAGATAGCCGACACGACACGTTCATTGAATGTAAACATTGGAACGTATCCTGCACCTGATCAAATAAAGATTTTTCAATCATGGGTTTTCTGTCGTTTTTAAACATGGAATATCTGTAGCAGGCGATGTTGAAGTAAGAACAAGCATTTTTAACCAATTTGCACACGTTTTTGGTGAGATATTGAAAAAATTAACTTTTAGCCAAAAAAAAGCATTTTGAGCTTAGAGTGGAACGCAGTGCAACAGAGTTTTGCCTGTTTATCGGAATAGATTGTCAACAGACTAATTTCACTGGTGGGAAATAATTAAAATAAACAAATGTAGGCTATATGATACAAAGTAGCATCGGCTGCACTGCAGTAACTTGTGGCAGACCCAAACAAAGTAACAAGCTGATGTAACGTAAGCTACATCTGCTTAGCTTATAGCATATCTGTTATGCCTATTTCTTTTAATTACAGTTCTAAAATAAATAAAGACCACTTGTATACAGTACATTCATCCATTATAAAAATATCTTTTTAATATTGTTAGTTATCGGTTAATGATTGGTTAACGGATGTCGGTTATTGGTCAAAATAATCTTTCAAAATGAGCATCCCAATGGGGTTGTATGTGAATGGGAGCATGCTACTGCATGACTCTTGTTGCATTTGACTGTTAATGTGATAAAAATAAAATACTGAAGCCGAAGCCAATTACATAATGGCCATAGAATGTTATTGGTTATATGTTCAAAACAAAGGAAATAGATTTGGGTACTTGCACTGTACAGTAGTAACGCTGTACTGACGGATATCTAAAATATCAGCAATACAACTGGGGGCATGTTGTTCTGTGCTTGGATGTTCTTTAAGACCAGTACAAATGTATTAACCCAAATAAAGACTTTCCGTTTCCCAAAAGAAAGAAGAGCGCAATGCGTGGATTGCTGCTAAGCAGAGTATGCCTTAAAAACGGTCTATCCAGTTCCAACCTCAGCGTAAACTATACAATATCCATTTAACCTGTGGAACACATATGTCTAACTTTACCACTAAGAAAATAATTGTAGGTGTCCAGGCTATGGTACTGTAAGCCTTCACTCTATCCCTGGTGTAAACACCATAGAACTAATAATGTTAAACACACACTGTATCGACAAGACTGTTCAGGATACGTGACCTTCGGTAATAGCTGTAAATGCATGGCAAATATGGTTTGACAAATTGTTTTGTTTAGGGGATCTGGTACATCATAAGTATTAACTAATCCTGTATCCCATTTGTTCGTTAGTCGGGAGACTAACGAAACTTTTCGCCATTGTCACTGGAAATGCCTTAGAAACTGTAACAGATCGATATACACAAGCTCAGGTAAAAGCTTTTTTCCTTGGGAAAATATGTTTTGACTAATTGTTTTATTTATGGTATCGGGTCTATTTCAATTAAGCAGATACATTATCAATTAATATCTAATTTGATCGTTATTAGAGAGACTTAGACATGTGCATTAGCGTTTTTATTGTTTACATCATTTAAACGATCTATTGAACAGCCAGATCTGATTCGACTGACACACTTCTGAGTTGGGACAGCCCTACTATATTTTCAAGTATTTTTGGTAGCATCCAAGTGCATTAGCACCGTCTGCTGGGCTGTCCCTTGGCCCATTTACCATATTCCAGGATTTCTGAGGTACAGTATGTTTGAAAAGGCATAAGAGGGAAATGTTCCTGAATGTAGCTGCATAGTGAAAATCACTAGTGGTACTTGAAAGGTTATCCCTATAATTTGCCAGGGACTATATCTGAAAGAGGCTAACAGACAGAGACATTGAAAGACAATTCAGAAGAGAGAGAGAGAGAGAGAGAGAGAGAGAGAGAGAGAAGAAAAAATAATGTTGTAATGATGTTTGTTCTGGGCCACTGCATTGTGTTTTTCCCTTTCTCTTGATAATCTACATGGAACCTCATTAGAGTGTTGTACACATCATGTTTGCAGAGGCCATTGCCTACTGTAGAAAGCAGGTTGTTGTTGCAATTTCTTGTAACACATTAATGTTTTATCCCATTTTTCACACAAAACCATAATAATACACACTTCCTGTAATTGCGCCAACCAAGGCCAATGAACTATACCTATCTTTAGTATAGTCTACATGCAGTTATACCATCAGATGACTGGAAGAAAAAACAAGACAAAACACGTTTTCAGTAAAGAAAGTTGTGAGAGGTAAAGTAATATATTAAATAGAAAGAGAGAGAGAGAAAGAGAATGAAGAACAGTATGAAAGCAATAGAGAGAATATCCTGGCTATTCCCTGCTGTGATGGTGGGCCGTGGTGTAAACCCTACTGAGCTGAGCATTCCTCCCCTGGCAGGCACTACTTGTTGCGAATCATTAGCTTCCCATGTAGCGATGGCCGTGCCAACACTCCTACAGGTTGTGTTATACTGCCCAAACACTGGGAAGTGGAGATTTCACACAGCTGGTCTCCTGCTAGCGCTGGGGCTTTGATGAGTCAGGGTCTTAACTTTGCAAATTGACAAATGCACTGCTTTATGTTGGTTGCTAAACTCTGTTTGCTCGCCAACTGACACTGACTGCCAATGAAACATGACCAAACAGAAGTCTGTGTGACAACTGTGTTGTCGAGTGTGGAGTGTAGCACATATACAGTACAGGCACCCTGGCTACTGTACTGTATCTGGTTAGGCAAATTTTGAAATTATTCAGGATTTTTACAAGCCACTTGTGGGAATACTGAGGCAACTTTATCCAGTTATAGCATATGCTACACTACTTCAACATTAATACGATGGGATGTGTGTATGAACAGTCACTTTTCGCTAAAGGAAAAACTGAACTATCTGAAGGACCAAGATAAGCAGTTTAATAGTAGCCTCGTTTCCTTTGATGAGTATGGTTCACTACAAGTTTTCAAATACAATTTTATTCATTTTGTTTTGTTTATGGCAAACCTTTGTAGCAGAACTCTCTGTACATGGTGGTGTTCCTGAGAATTAATAGTTAATTTATATTTTTCCAAGGCTAGGAGAATGTCCACAGGGAGGAATGTGTTTACAAGAGAGAATGTGTACATAAAATCTTTCTCCCCACCTCTCTCTCTCTGTGTCTCTCTCACTCTCACCCTCCAGAGCAGATACAGTGCTGCAGACCGAGGTGTGAGGCTCTACAGTTCTCTGCCCATGCGCACAAACCCTGACGGCAAAAGACTGCCCTCTTCTGGGGTAAGGCCTTTTCTCCCTCTCTTGCACCCCCTCTCCCCCTCACCCACACTCCTTCACCTCTCAATGTCACCCATGTAGATCACAACCCCTCTCCTAACATGGTACATTCAATAATTCTACAATTTGTTTGGAAGACCTGCCTGATTTGATGGCGATTCTCATCGTTGATTTGTCATAGTGGTTATGACGTGCATTCTGTTGTAATGTGTAAAGTAATAGTAAAAACTGAGTGTAAGTTACCACACATTTGATATTCCACAACATGCAGGGGTCTCATGCCATTATTTGCTTGGACACTGGGGGTTGCACGTCTAACATGTAGCTAACGTGTAAAGTAATGCAGATAAAGCAGCAGAATTGCCTGTTTAGTGCACGGCAATCAAACTTGATTGAACATGCATATTATAAGCCATAAAATATTCATGTTTAAACAGTTAGTTGTTTCAAAACAAAATCTGTCAATATTTACTTACATTTCTTCCAAATCAATCACTAACTCCAGTTCTGACACGATCCTTCCGCTACATAATGCAATGCACATTAATACACAAATAGCTGATGTTATTACTCGAATACAGACTGGTTTTAAAATATTCTGTTAACTGTTCAGGGTGACTGGTTAATCTGTTATATTCGAAAAATATATATGTGGACACATGAGTCAGCCATACATTTAATCCCTTCCTGTCATTCCATACCTTCAGAATATACATCTAGACAGATTAGGGTTATTAATGCTTTATTAAGGATTCAAATACGTATCTGTAATCCCAACGTTAACATTCCCTACATCACGCATACTGTATGAACATGACCATATAGTATATAAATAACACACATGCAGTATGTCTGGGTTCATCAGTGGATATCTGATAGAGACAAAGTGACTCAAACTTCTACAGTAGTATTTACCACTAGCATACAGTATACAGATCTCAAAGCTTATTAGAAATCACGTATAGCCCTGCAATATTCACTGTGTTCAGTTGGCTGTTGACCTCAAACTGAAAAGTTCTTGCTTATATACCTGATATGGGATTACAGAATCCTCATTCGCAGGTAGTTTGTATTCCCTGTGAACACTGAATGCTCAGCAAATCAAATGCCTGGTGTGCAATGAGCATCTTATGGCCTTGGCCCCATTGGCAGCTCCAATTTTAGTTGTGTATGCTGACTTTGTGTTTCACAGGGAGGCTTTACTGTAGGTAATAATGAAGCAAATGATACACCTGGGCAGTAAGGTTCTAGTGTGATTTGTCTCCATAGCCCACTGAAGACCACAATTTAATGTAAGTAATTATGGACAAACTGTATAAGGTAGGTTTAGAATCATTGATATAGGAATAGATTATTTCATTATATTATTGTTATAACCAGTAAAGTTAAATGTTTAAAACAACATACAGTAATGAAAATATCGTAATTGTTGCACATTTCCGTGTCTTAAGGCTCGATAATTAGATTAAGCTATCAAGCAATTGTTTCAACCTCCCGCTTTGTGTTTGGTAATGCCCTGTCATTTTTTATGGACATCACAAAAGAATTTCCTAAATTATGATGTCAGAGAATGAGGTTGAATGTAGTTCTTTACTAATTACTAACTAACTATTTAAAATTAATTAAAAATATTAAAATTGTAAATACAATGCATTATTATAAATGATGTGCAACTGTGTTCCGGTCATATTTCAGACCAGTTGAAAATGGAAAACCACATTAAACCAGCCTTTAGCCTGAGACAACCTGTGTAGTGTATAGAGATTGGAGGCCAAACCTCAAGGGTCTCTAATAACATGATTACCCAGCTCTGTTCAGAAAAGAGGAGTAACCAAGAGAAGTATTGTATCATGATTAAACTTTCAGTTTTTAATCATTTCTTAATCACTGTTTCCATACCAAAAACAGTTTGCAAAATATAGTGTAATTTTATAGAACAGTCATATAGCCATGGTACTTTGACTTTGACAAAACACTTGAACACCAAATCTGCTTTGTTTGTGAAACCCTAATTTCTTCCTTTAAAATAATGTTTTGTATTGCAAAAATCATAATTAGAATCTAGCTCACATTGCTTTTATGCATTCATGTTACCAAGGACAAAATGAAAGAACAATGGAGCGAAAAGAGAATTTAATTTCATCATCTTCTTTTTCATGTTTCACTCCATGCAAGAGCTTTTTGAATTATCTCTTCACTACTTCAGGGTTCAATGAGAGACAGAGCAGGCGAGGGAGAGGGAAAGAAAGAGTAGGGGAGACATATCTGTGATATTGTTGGTGGGCACCCTTTTTTTTAATTACAATAGAGATTGTATTGATGTCTTGGGCCACGTGTGCTAAATCATTTACCAAGTGAGAGAGTGCTAACAAAGCATTTCTACAGAAACTCATCCTCTCGCGGCCCGGGAGTCATATGTTATCTAAAGTGAATATTGTAAATGCTGCAGAGAGAACGACTTACAAATCATGGGAATGAGTTCCTTGTCGGGGTTTGTGTGCTGTAATAGTGAAGATATATGTCCACTCACATCTGATCCTCTCTATGCAGAAATTGTTTATTCAAAAGCGGAGAGAAATAAAAAATAAAAACAGTGGCCTTGCTAGCTTTCCAGGTAAAATGGTAATATCTCGACGCACAGCAGAACAAAATGTGACTTTATGTGCTAATTTCCTCCTGATACGCAACGCTTTTCAATTCTATCTGTTATTACCTGTTTATAGCAGCAGTGCAGGCCTTAGCTACAGGCTGCAGGGAGGAGCAGAATTAAAAACCACCAAAGTTGCAGAAGGAAACCAGACGTTTTTCCATTGCACTTTTCAGGTGTTGCGGTGAGAGCAAGTGTGCACTAACCCCACCTCCCCACCCTTCACCCTTCCTCACCTTCCTCCCCTGCAAACCTCTTGCATTTCCCCCGATCTCTATCTCTCTTCTGCTCTTATGCTCTCTCTCTCTCTCTCTCTCTCTCGCTCTCTCTCTCTCTCTCTCTCTCTCTCTCTCCC
>JAODUG010077462.1:0-12963 GCA_027564795.1 Aphredoderus sayanus
GTGTGTGTGTGTGTGTGTGTGTGTGTGTGTGTGTGTGTGTGTGTGTGTGTGTGTGTGTGTGTGTGTGCGTGCGTGTGAAGATATATTACACACCATAGTTATATCAAGTGTATTGTATTATTATAGCCCTTCATCAAAAACATGTCCCTAAGGGTTTTGGAACGACTGGGAAGCACAGTATATCGCAAAAATTTGGTATAAATTCACAACAGTGTATGCAAAGTATTTTTTTGCCTTTTCATTTTTTAGGGTAAGGATGTTGGTGCTCTGTGGAAGAAGAATTATGGCATACACAGATGTAATATATTGTAATGTGTAAAGATGTTAAACAAATTACAGCTTAGAATACAGAGTTTAGAATACAGCATGAAGACTGTATCTTCTGTATCACTGTATCTCTCACTACAGACGTAATTTTATATATTATATTATTATTGTATTCTATTACTCATTATTAATCATAACTTTCAGCCTATCATATCTCACAGTTGCCATAGTAACACCACAGTACAGAACAGGGCAGCCACAATAACGTTTCCCCTGGAAGACAGTTAGCATACTGTAGAATGAATTTCAGTATAAAGAAAAACTACAGTAGATGTATATTACACACACACACACACACACACACACACACACAAACAGCCGCATTCTGTAGACTTAAGCTATTGATGCTATTGTCGTAAGTCTGTTGTTTGTTGTCTGTCTCATGTTCCCTGTCTTGTTATAGTGTTTTCCTAGTGTTCCAGGTCTCTGTTCATTGTCACTGTTCCCACACATTTTTAGTTCCACCTATGTATTAGTTAATCATGTTTTCTAAGTTTCATCCGCCCCTTAGTTGTTCTGTCGTTCCTGTCTTGTCTACCTGTGTATTTAAGCCCTTGGTTTTGCCAGTCCATCGTCTGTGATTGTCAACAGACCTTCATCACAGTGACCAGGAAGTGCTGCCAAAGAGGGGTACAATTTCTTCCTGTCTAGTCTGCAAACAGAAAACAAAAACTGGCAGATGTGGATGAGAACCTATTGCCGAATCCAAAAGACAGGGCTGATGTAAATACTGTATCTAAGTACAGTAAATACTGTAATTCTTTATTTAGCTTTTAACAGTTGAGAAGAAACATTATTTTAGGGTATTGTACTGTATTTCAGCAATACATTTCAGATTTTGATTATTGATTACAATGTTGTGTATTATCTCTACTACAATACATTACTGCTACAAATGACAATAGTAATTTGTAGCAGTGACACATTTAAACACAACATAATGAAACCTGTATCACATATTTTGTACTACAGTATTTAATGATTGTACGAACAGCTACACAATGAAACTAATGGTATCTTATGTTTCTGTGATCTAAACAAATGTTCCTATGGTATTTCACAACAAATTTGTAATTTGAACCAATTATCCTGCAAGTGCATAGTTTCTTTAAAGATATGATTGCACAATGCAATGTTTTGAACATTGAACAGCCTGTGTTTACCATTTTAAGTTTTGTGTCTAGAGTTGTGAAAAATGACACCACGGTTCTGATATTTGGGGCAAAGTGATTAAAAAAACTGTAATTGTGTCTTAGTGAGAAAATAATCCATCACATTTGAAAAACCTAGTCAGGGTTAGTCATTTTGTTCCAAAGCAAAGAACAATAATCCACAGTTTAGCCAAATTATACTGCTGTTGTGCTCACTGTGTGAAGAGTTGTGAAAATGTGAACATGGTATTGAAAATTTAATTCTAGCAAATGGTAAAAACTGTTAGAAAGGTTCCTCTTATGCACTGGCCTTAAACATAACATAACATCAAACACATTTTTGTTGGTTTAATAGATTCTGTCGTTAAAATGAGATTGCGTTACTTCTACAGCCACAACCTCTCTCTCACACTGTCACTTGCCGATAACTTTCATAACACAACCATGCTCTCATTGTGTATACTTCCTATACTGCTGCTCTGCATCACGTGGTGTAATTTTTCAACAGACGAGTGCTTGTTTTGATGCAGTTGGTGTCCAGCAGAATCGTTCTCATGTAGAAATGAGATTGCATAGAGGTATGAATGGAGATCGAGATTTTATTTAGATAAATTGTGTTATAATGTTGTGATTTGCAGCAGCAAAAGATTGGAGCGTTGAGAATATATGAACTATCTTAAGCCTATCTAAATTTCTTTGTTGTTTTTTCTGATTGTTCTTCACTGGTTGTTGAATGATGTCACTTGAGGACGGCTGTTTCCCTTTTGTTTTGTTTTTGAGAGTGACAGCAAGGGCAGCAGAGGGAGAGATGAGAAAGTAAACCACCATAAAAATACGTTTTAAATCATGGGATGGGCGAGAGCGGAGGGGGCTCTGTGTGAGCCATCTTGGACATAGAGTGCTAGAAGCCCCCTATGGAGCACCTTATCTATGAGGCCGTCCAGTCCTACCAATTAACATTCCAGTGCGGTTTTTCAGTCGCCCGAGAATAGAAGCTTCCTCTGCCTTCCTGCCACTTAGGAGCAGGAACTCCACACAGAAATACACACACAAACAGAAAGGTGCACACACGAAATATTCAGCCTCTCTCACACACACACGTGGGCACATAAACTCTCACCAAATACACATTCAAAACAGTAATAGGATTGAAATGGTGGGATGACAGCTGAATACTGTAATATACAACTTTACCCCCATCCCCCACCACCACCACACACACACACACACACACACACACACACACACTCTCACTTTCTAACTGACCAAGTACCGACTCTGGGGCCCCATTTGTGCCAAGCATTGGCATGTATAGTATACAAGCACAGAGAAACACTGTATGTTAAGTGATGAAAGATTTGTTCCACTCTGGAACAAATGATAAACACGTTCAACTTCACTCAGGTTTCAAGTACAATGAGGTTGGTAAAGGTTAGCCTACTCTTGTCTGAAGCCTACATGAGCAGTCAGCATTGGTAGATTAACTCTGGACAGGCTTCAGTGACTGCCAGGAAGCAATGAATGGTATAAAAAAACAACAGATCTAGCTGAGGTGGTGAAATTTTTTTTGTTTAAAAGAGGCCTCTAGCCGCAATGGCCTCAATTTGATTTTGATATTCCAGAATAAAATGTATAGAAAAGGCCTACTGACAAGACATAAGCATTGAGCACCTACCACTACAAGGAATTACAAATGTGTTGCAATTGCAATTGGTCAAGTTGTACCTTTTTGGTTCCATTCCCATACAAGCAATTCAAATATTAGCATTGCCCTGTTATCTTAAAATATCCTGTTTCCAGTTTTTGAAGAGGATTCAACTAGAATTATCCCCATTGCTGAGAACAAACCGTTCTCATTAATAATGATGCTAATAAATTCCTAATTTTGTTCTTTTGGCACTCTGAAATGAAGCCTTTTTTCAGAGCTCTCAATGCATTATTTGCTTTTTTTGTTTGATTACTGGAGGGAATGCGTTAGGGCATTGCAAATGAGGGCATTGAAATAGAATTACAGTGTCTCAAAAGACCTTGACTCTCTTCTAAGACCCCTAATGAACTGATTTGCCTTAGGAACACTGAATACATACATCGTCTGCCTCTAATCTTTTGCATTTTAATGCAGTGTTCAACCATGTCTAAACATGGAGAGTATGCAAAAACACTGGGCATGGTTAAGCTCCTGCTAACTTGACTTGCTGAATGTTAAACTACCATTTTGCAAGATTATTTAACACTTTAACACTTCTACTGTACTCTCTGTGGCCCCCTTAATGTTCTATCAAAACAAAGACTTAATACCCTGCAGTATGAACTGTGTATTAATTTTACAACTCACAGATACCAGCTTCATTACAATAGTCACTCACACACACACACACGCACACACGCACACACGCACACACACACACGCACACACACGCACTTAGCTTCCATATTGTGGCAAGACTAGCAGCTTTCGGGTCACTTTCTTCCATATACAGTATACAAGGCATGAACCACAAAGGACGGTACACGCACTACACAGAAGACCATTGGCTTAGTCATGCTTACTGGACTTGCCCAGTGGCCCCACTTGTAGTTTGCATGCCATTGTAGTCTCAAACACAGCTCACCAAAAATAGTGCTAGAAATGATAAAACTATAAACCCAAAATACAAGAATTTTCCATTAAAATAGAGTTTACATTATGGATGTACAGTACCACAATCGAGGAACAAGTAATAACAAGTGAAAAGACACTGTATGGATTGCATTTACACCTGAACGGCTTCTGCTACTATCCAATCTCAGGGCAAAAGATCTTATTATGTGATACTTGTTGCGTGCATTGATACAGTAGCTTGCTTTAACACACATTTTTCATTATCCAGATCTGTTGATACAGATCACACGAGAAGCTGCACAATGACTTCTCACCTTCAGGCAAGAATCTGTACTGCAAATGTTTCAGGTTAATTGGGGACAAATACAGGCAACTATGGTTATGCTACCATCGACCATATTGCCATCTACCTGAAAGCCCTAGTTAGCTTTAATAAAGCATTATAAAGTTGATTTTGTTCCGTTTTTTGAGTGGCAGGTTTCAAGCAGTATCACAGATCACAAACTGAGAACTAGAAGCACGCTCTCTCTCTTAGCCAGGGGGAAGTATAGATCAAAAAGGTATGGCAAGTACCATGCCTGGATGCTATAGCATTAAATCCAAAGAAATGAAGCATGTGTTCAGTAGGCTCGATAATGGCACACCGGTGACAGAATACGAATGCATTTAAAGTGGCTAGCTGAGCGCATGATAACCTTTGCTCAAAGCGGAGAAGGGGCCAAGCTAACATTCATGTTGGCATCATCTATGAATAACAGCTGGCTATAGCCACTTCTCTATCTAATGCCTCATTTTTCATGCTCCAGTCAAAGCAGACATGCAATCTTCTAAAGAGGGTGAAAATCTCTATATTTACATGCTTTGGAAGAGTGGGGAAGGTCTTTCCTCCGTATGAAGTGTGGGAATGACATGGTATGACGTAAAACTGACTTCTACAGCAAATGTGAGTAAGGCTTCATCATACAAGCAGTAATTGCCTAAAAGGATTGAAAATTCTACTCCGGGCTGGCCTTGGCTGGGGTACGGCAAACCCATTTTCAGCTCCTGTCCCATTTAATCCCACAGGGGGTAGGGCCAAGACAAGACAAGGCAAAAAGCTCCTCTCACTTGGTGTCCATTAACTTATTATAGCCATTCACTTGTCCATTAATATCCTCTGTGCTTTAAATGATAAACAGCCACTGGCTCAATCTTACATTATATGAATCAAAATAAGATATAAACAAGCCTATAACACTTCCTGGACCTGACAAGAAATCACTTCAGATTACATAGGATACAAGTCATTCAGAGTAACAATTAACTCATGGAATTGATCATATGACAAAACGAAAGGATATCCTAAATAAGTACAATATTGTAATTATTAATTTGCCAGTTGAGTAAGGTAATACCCCAAACAATTTACAAATTGCATGTGGGTGGGAAGTAAATTAGGGTTGTTGTCAATGTGCAACCTTTATTATGTTGTTCTACTAAATGCTTAATATTTTTCAAAATAATCATGGTAGTGAATTGGTTGTTTAAAGTCCTCACCTTCAACACAGATATACAGTACAGTACAGTATATTTGAACACATTTCTAGACAGAATGGCATTTGAGTCAATATCTAAATGGTAGCTTTAAATCCACTCACTATTATTGACCTATATATTAAAGACAGCCTTCTGGCCCTATTGACCCAGTGAAAGTATTAATGCATAGCTGAACAGATGGCTGGATGGATGGTGGGTGCTTTCCTAATACATTTGACATAGAAATGTATGTAGTGTCAAAATTACTTCATTTATTTATTTTAAATATGCCAACCCTAAACCTGGATGGAAAGTAAAATAATAAATAAACGAATGAATAAGTTGCTTTGTTACAGTATATTTCAGACTGGAAGACTAACCCATATTTAAAGATTACAATTTAAATGTGAAGTCAGCTATCCTGGAGAAACAAAAGCACCTCTCCCTTCAATGCCACATGGTGCTCCTTCAGAAGACCTGCCCCCACAGTAGACACACATTGCCAAGGCTGGGGAAAGTATTGAGTGGAATGGTCTGCACCACTTTGTTTGTGTTCTCATTTACAGAGCCAGTGCTACTGTATGTAGAAACATTATTATTATCAGTTCTAGTCAAGTTTATATACAGTATACTGTATATAGCCCTTTTTCACATTGAGGTCTCAAAAAACTACAGGTCCACATTTCACATGGAAATAATATCCCTGTTACCTTCTTCCCCCAACTGGCAAAATACAACTTCCATAAAAATCACTAAAAGAAGGTGGCCTTTTATATTAACAATTATATAACAATCTATCTAGGCGAACATGAACTCGTACATTGCTAGTCAAAAGTTGCTTTTACACACACAGCCATAATTGGCCCTTGCTACTACTGTAGATTAATGTACTGTCCTAAACTACTAAAAGTACCCTTTTCAGAGTGAATCCTGAATGCCATGTTATTAAGGCAGTGGCATTCTGGGGAGCCCATGATTTAAGGTTAGAGTGTAGGGCATCTTGTAGGGCAAAAATCTTAGACCTGTTTGGCTAGAAGTTATTCAGTAATACTCTGAAACAAAAGTTTAGTTTTACTAATACTGATATAGTTGCAGGTATAGTAAGAGCATATGATTAAATAATGAGGCAGTTGCTTGTTTTACCTCAAGAGCAGCAGTACTTGCCACATGGCACATGAAAGAGGATTACTAAAAACAGAAACAAATCTGAATTATTGATGCTGTCAGTAGATAAACTATAATGTATCAATAACTATGATCAAATATAATCCTAATTGACTATTTAACCCTCCGAGTTGTCCTTAATAATATCGTATTGGGCCACCAGGTGGCGCCATCTGATTGTGTGGTTCTCTTTATTGTCAGTGGTGTGTATATTTATTTCCTTTATGTTTTTTTGTTGTGCCTTCTAACTGTCCTGTTGTCCTCGGATTTCAAACACACTACCTTGTTGTGGCAGCAGTGCACATCATATGTCTGTGTAAGCTGTAGAAATAGAATTGGCGCCTTCTATCTGCCACAAAGAGCGAGTGCGTTGGGTCAGTTTGACCCGGAGGACAACAGGAGGGTTAAGAATGCACTATAGCATAAATACAGTAGCAGTGGGTATGAGCCATTCTGATACCATAATAAAGTAAAGTACGAAGGTCTGGCTGAATATGGCTATAAATGAGCACAACATATCTATGTAAGACTTATTGTGAATAGCTTGTTTTCTGGGCATAACGCTGTAGAATAGTAACTCTCAAAAGGTATGTTACGAGGCAAAAACATGCTTTGATAAATACAGTATGAGGACGGACTGCAATTCAAAAAGCACTGAAAGGTCACGCACTGAGCTACTTTAGCTTGAATTGCACTGTGCTTTACGAAAAAAATGGGAATAAATGGCCGTCCTTGGCTCGACCCCACATGTACCAAACTGCTGAAAACAATCACTCTACAGATGGCTACTAATTTACACCTCGATGAGTCATAAAAGACGAAGTCTTTGTGAAAGGCACTTGAAAATGTGAGCATAAACTAACATGTGTGCAGTAAGACGAGTTTGCTCAGATGGTGAGAGGCTGTGCAACAACAAATGGGTACCATGAATCAAAAGGCTCACTGACAGATGTGCTTCTTTCCCTGTCTCCCTACATACAGCCCCTCTTAGGGAGGTGGAAAGGATGGCTGCCAGTTGGAAGTGTGACATATCCCGCAGGCAAAAAATGCAACAAAATACATTATCTCCCAAGAACAATGCTTTCAATAACCTATGTCAGAGTGGGCTGTCTTCGCAGTTTCAGTTATTTTTTTTAAACTTTTTTTAAAAACTTTTTTAAGACTAAATCTCTGCCCCCGCACTGAGACTTAAAGCTGACATCCCATCCAAAGGCAACACAGAACTGAGATCTTGCTGAGATGAACAAATGCAGAACTACTGCCTAGAATGGCCAAAGCAATAGCTGTGCAACATTAAATCCAAGACAAAGAAAGAAAAATAAATCTCAGCTGTCCTTTTGGTAACCTTATTTACCATAGAGTCCAAGCCAATATATGTAAATGACCAGGTTTAGAGCCAGAAATAAGATTAACCTCAGTAGAACAAGGAACAACATAGTAATTCAGTGTTCCACGTCAATGCCTAAAGAGAGTCCATGTCAAAAAGACAGAAGAATAGGCTGGACGGTTTGGCAACAAAACAACTGCCTAATCAAGCAGGTTCAACTTTAGTTTAAAACTCCCAGGCAACTGACACTAGAGCCTGAATTGTTTGTCAGGTGGCGACAAAACCGTTGCACCACCTCTTTGAAGAGAGAACATCAGTACTGAAAGCAAGGACATTTCTCAAGAACCAAAGCAAAGTGGTTTAAATGTTCAATATAATAACTAGTGATTTAGGATTAGAACAGCCATTCTGACGTTCTGACCGGTTTCAACTTATCCACATTATAGCGGAACTATATCTGGAAACCTGTGTAAAAAAATATTTTGCCCACTACAGCTTTAAGAAACTCACACTGCTATCTACCTCTCTCCTTAAAGGTGGAGTCAGGAATTATATTTATATGTTATTTATTTTGATATCAAGATATTTTAACTTGATCAAAACAAAAACACTTCTCCCTTCAATGCCATAGGGTGCTCCCACAGAAGCTCCACCCCTCATATTGGACACACACAAAGTGGTGCAGTTTGCACCACTTTGCTTGTTTTCCCATGTAGTGTATCAACCTACAAAAGACTGGGTCTAACAATTGGGCTACTCTGGACACTGTCGTGCAACACAGTCCCTTGCATTTGTTGAAAGTCTATTTAATCTTAAATGGTTTTCCAGTATATTCAGTAGTAGATGGGCCTTAAATCCAACCTGAGATTTTTACATCTGAAATGGCTTAACAAGGATAAGGCCCATGGCACACGAGAGACAGTTAACAGCTGGGTAGTCTGCTACTGCAGCTGTGACATAAATCCTTTAGTCACAGTATATCACACCTAAAGTGTTTGGAAGGAGTATTACTCACCTTTGGCTGAGAAGAATGACCCATACAAATATCAGGACAGGCTGACATGTATCTGATGAGTGCCACAACACCAGTGCTGCTACACCTGAAACAGGATGAGTTAGATTCATTAATGATGATTAAATACATTGTGTAAAGCTGTGTGGCATGGTGTGGGAACAGCCACTACTCCTGGGAGAAGCCGTGGAGGGTCCAAGCCCTTGGGCTATCAAATCAATCAGCGTCGTACTGGCTGATTGATTGACCCAGTTATGGGTGTGGTTTAGGTGTGACGTTAGCCCGTAATAGACAGATTCATCCAATCACCTGCAAAGTATTTTCTGAAGTGCCTGCCCTTTTCCAAATGGTTTCAATGGATGGATTCCCATATGGTTCTGTGTTACAAACCAGGAGTGTGTCAGGTTCTACACCTAGTAGAAGAAAGATAAATGTACCTTCCCATAGGACATGCCAGGCCCCTCTATCCCTTCTCCTCTCGCTCTTTCTCTCTCACCTCACTCTACCTCTCCCTCTTGTCTCTACTAAAGCCTAGAGCCCTGGGGTGAGTTCCATACAAAAGGTCACACACACGCTCACACGTGCACACACAGTTGTTGCAGAGCCATAAGGAACACTGACAAGCCATTTTCTTTCTTGAAATGTAAGTAGTTACACAAATTTAAAATCAATTGCCATGCTGTACATTTAGTGGCACACTGCAGTGAAATAAATGTGAACCTATAGACTAATTTACAACAAAGTGTAAAATAATATTATCATAAAAATACAAAAAATGCCATACTTGAAATCCTGCAAGGCCTGTAAAAGTGCACAGACTGCAGTGTTTCCATGTCGTGGCCTCATTTATTGACACTGCTCACTTTCGCTGTATATTTTATGTGACACCATTACAGCATGGACTCTTTACAAAAAGTGTGGTGAATTGAAATACAGTGGCTTATAAAAATAAAAGTTCAATAGAACTAGCATATTATACGGGATATAACTTTCTATTCAAGAAGCCCAAGGGAGAGTTTTGTACAACACAGTCTTAGAAAATGGATCCAAGACTCTCGGCGTTATTTATTAGTCATCATTTATTCCCTGAGCGTGGTAGCGGCTGTTAGCTGTAGACACAACATTGGGCATCAGGCACAAATTAGGAGGAGCTGGAGAAGTGATCACATTACAGCATTGCTGGGCTTATATAAAGCACATGGTGCGTTTGAATGTAGCAATTTGCTTACGAAAAGATTAGACTGGGTGTTTCTCCTTTTAGTTTCCACAAATCAGAAATAGGACTTTCCTACATGCATATGTTTAGTGTTTAGACATTAACACTATTTTATCCCATCAGGGCTCACGCAGTTATTTTTAACTTTTCATTTGGCTAATTGAGTAGACCTATTTAAGGCAATTCACACAAATAAACAAAAAGCACTTCACACATGAATGGGCACGCACACACACTGTAAAATAAATGCAATGAAGCAATAAAGGAAATAAAGCAAAAGGGCCTACAGAATAGAAAGTAACTGATTAAAAAGCACTTCTCTAGATGACACCAGCCCAGGTCCAGATGGAGCACAAACAGGTCAGCAGCACAGTCCGCCTGTCTGTCACCCTGCTGAGCCCCACCCCCTAGCCCCACACCCTAGACCCTGGCCCCAACCCTCGGTGGCAGTCTGGTCAGCCCCTGACCCGTGCCAAGCAGGCCCAGGGCAACCTGACAGTCTGGACACATTACAACCTCGTAGCGTAGGAGCCAAGGTAGAGAAGAGACATGGCAACAGAAGGTTATCATGGCACATGGCACATACATCATGCGCAAGGTTCTCCAGCACAGAAGCTGAGCTGCCTCTTACAGTACTATGTCTGTTGTGTGTTGCTAAAACTGGGATATTAATATTGTATTTCTGCAAGGCCCAAACATTTTAAAAATGTTCTTATCAAAAGCATGATCTATGTGGCTTCCTATTTTGCTCATTAGCATTTTGTATCTTATGCATGAAATAATATAGGAAATATATATATATATACACTATACATTTGGCCAATAATGTTGCAACATTAAAAACACTAAAGTCAAAAGGTTATCTGAATAAATACTGCACTGTGCAAGTCAGTGCTATTATTAGCATAATTAAATCCTTCTCTTTACTAATACTTCTAATAGCATTCATAAACACAGTATAACCCTGTGCCCCAAACATGCCAGTATGTGTCTGTATCATGTCTTGTCACCTGCTGGTAATGGGGCAGGCTTAAAGGCAGGGTGCATGGGTGGGAAGGGGGATAAAGCATGCAGGGCCATATGGTCCCTGGCTGGAGGGCTAGCTTGGCTGTGCTCCGCCTTGAGGCACAATCGTTCTTTTTTTTGTATTCGTTTTTGGGGGATATCACAGAATAACATCACTTCAAGAGCTACTGAACTTTTAAGCCCTCAACTCTGTAGCTTTCTTAGCGCCGTGGGTTTAAAAAGGGTTTAAATATGAAGCATTCTGACTATAGCAATCTTGCCGTCACAAGCCTGCTTCTCTAATCTAATTTGGGCTACCACCGCTTTCGCTATCTTGACTCTGTGGGCTCGGCTTCATGCACTGAGCTTGTCACACTGGAAGGTAATGGACAATGACAGTTGACGTAACATGGAAGTGATTTGCCCAAAGTCCTGTAGCACGGAGGTCTGGGTTCTTTATCAATGGCAGTACTCCTGCCAGACACAGAGAGCATTTTGCAGAGCTGATACCGTCCGAGAAAATCATTTGCTAAAATGTCCTCATGATTAATTTGCGTGCTTTTCTCCAAATCCCTGTCTGATAAATGAACAACTGGTTTGATTTCATAATCACTCATTTGCTGAACTTCTCTCATAAATTAGGAATAACATAAGCATTTTTTTCCTTAGTTTAAATGTCAGCAATTATTCTAAACTATTCATATTCTAACTTACTTGTTTAAATCTTAGACACATAGATTAATGCGCCACTGCATTCTTGTTTTTTTCTAGGCAGCAGGAAACTCATTAGAAACCATAACAAAAATGGCTAGAAATCTCTGACCTTCAATAAGGCGTTTTTAATTCCAAATGTTTGATTGTAATCACACAGTAATGTTATGCAAAGTCTATCTGTCACTAGGTCTCTCCTACTTCTTATTACACATCTAATTAGATGCAAAATTTGTATTGCCAAGGAAAGACACAAGAGAGACATTTCCACTAGATACAGTAATTTAAGCAACAGTCCCCAGTAATGGTTTATGGATTAGTCATTTGCAAGTCTCACACACACACACACACACACACACACACACAGTTTTCTCTGGCATGATGGACGTGTCAAACAATGGCCGCCAAGTCTGCCGCTTTGGACAAAAGAGGAAAGAATTATAAAAATTGAAATGGTGATTCAGTGTTGTTATGAAAGCTGAGGCGCGGCACGCTATGCCAGTGTGAAAAACCCATTCAGACTGACTTAATGTGCCATGGAACTCAAAACAAACAAAACGCAACAAAAAAAACAACACAGTCCATTCAGTGTTCCCAGAGCCTTGCTACCCCCAACCCACCTACTGCTCCCTCTTTGTCTGGCTTATATAGATTCAAGATTCAAAACTGTGTTGCCATCTCAACAAAGTTCATTGGAATCTTTCTGTACAACCCAAATTTAGATAGTTGGCTGTCTAAAATCTACATCTAGATACAACTGGAAAATAAATAAATAAATGTATGCTTATATGCCCTTTACCTGGCACTGCATCTTCCTTTGCATGCATGCATACACATGGACACACACACAGCACCCGTTTAACCCTCGTAATGTACTCAGAAATATAGTTTTTGGCCACACGGCGGCGCCATCTGATTGTGTATGATTTGTGT
>JAODUG010077483.1:0-12961 GCA_027564795.1 Aphredoderus sayanus
CTCTCTCTCTCTCTCTCTCTCTCTCTCTCTCTCTCTCTCTCTCTCTCTCTCTCTCTCTCTCTCTCTCTCTCTCATCTTTCTTTAAATACTGTATTTCCAGAGCACCTCTCACACTATCTAACTGCTTTCCATCTGTTGATACTTTGTGCACAAGACAGGCAATAGGTGGAGCAGTTAAATGGCTTTACTTTGATTAGCACAGCTGTTGCTAAATGTGGGGAAAATAGCCAATCCCACATGCCATGATATTCCACGACACCCATGATGTTGTATGATCCCATCATATCTCAAAGGATTATCGGAAATGAGTTCTAAACTCCTTACTCCTGACTAAAAAACTGCCTTCACACATCCATCCCCCTTCCCCCCACAGTCCAAGTTGTAATCATAAACAATATATTCTAATGCGTGCTTTGTTGTTATAGCCCATTTCCCTGTAGGTGCACAGACAATTGTGTTCACCCAGTTGTCAATTAAATGGATGAGATCATATGCAAAGGCTGAACTTTTTATTAAAAAACTAAAGCATTCTAGCTGGAAACATTTAAGGAAAACATTTGTATCTTTATATAAAGTGAAACCAACAAATGTATTGCCTTGTGGTCAGTTCTCTCTCTGTGTGTATGTGTGTGTGTGTTCATGTTTAAAAATGTGTCTCTGTAAAAGCGTGTCAGTTTGAGCGTATAAAATCTCCCAACTTGAGATTGATGGTTTGAGAATCTCTATTCTTCTTTGTTGCTGTCTGAACAGGCTGTCACTCTCCTAAACGGCTTAAAGCACATTTAACGATCCAGTGGGCAGGAAGTTTGGAATTACTGGCAGGAAGAAACACCTGTCTTGTCTTTGTCGAGGCAAGAAGTAGGAAGCTGAGAAGCTACGAGACTAAATGAGGACACTGCTGAACAGAGGCAGTATTGCTTGTGGTCTGCCTTGCCATTTAAGAACTTAGAAATAGAAACCTTATGACTGACTGCAGGCCAACAGTGTTGTGCTAGTGCCCAGGAACAAGAGATGATCTTCAAGCCACCACCCCCCGGCACTTGAACATACAACTATACAAATCTACTTTAATCGATTGTTGGTGTGTAATGTAGCAGTGAATCATTGTGTTTCTAAGTCATAAAACATGGGTGTTTAAACACCTCAACATTATCTGTTTTCAATGACAGTTCTAATCCTTTTTTGTTAAAATATTATCTTTCCTGTTCTTATAAATTAAGCACTTTATTATTATACTATTAGCAATTATTTTTGAGGATTTAATGCATTTGGTTCCGTGCTCCATGAGGCGTCAACCTCCACTGGGAGCACTTCAGAAGCGGAGCTCTGCAAAGCAGTTGTATTGGCGAAATCAATAAACAACTTTTACTTTCTGGAGTTTCCTTATAAAAAGAATTTGTGTGATATAACTGTGTTTTTCAACTTATATAATGAACCTCTCATAATCCACGATGTCAAACCATCCTGCAACTATAAACATTGTGTGCAGACTCCTGATCGTATCACTACATTGGTGGCAGTAGGCCAGACGTGAGAAGGATGTAACATCATGGACAACAAGAGGTTCTTTTTACCCAGATTGCCCACGTACGTCTCGCCAACTTCGGCCAGAGATCGAAACGTGGCATTCTATTTATTATCGGCAATGCATCGGCCCATGGTCAGGCTTTTAGAAGCTGAAAAACACACGGAGGTATGACACCACTAATCCTTTTTATAAGGACAACTCCAGAAAGAGTGGAAATGAGTACCAGGCCTATAAGCTAGGTCGTTTTTAGTATTGTTGATCTCACCAATATACCTGCCTCTCAGTGCTCCGATTCTGAAATGCTCCCGGTGGGAGTTGACTTCTCGTGGAGAACGGAACAAAACGAAACGAGCTGTAGATGCGCCCGGTGGAATCCAGGGGTCAGTTGCTTTGGATAATTGTGTCTCCTAAAGTGTCTGTCTTCTTTGAGTTTCACCTTGTACACATCTAGTTTTCTGCCCCCTTTTGATACAAGTGCTATTATTTTGCATTATGGGGAGGTATAGGCAAAGTACAATTGTTGAGGAAAATTAAGATAAATTAAGAAGCCTATGTTGCCAACAAATATAATTTAAAGTTTGACAAATATTTATTTTTGACAAACTATTCCAATATTTAGTGTATTTAAAGGGTAGAGGCCAACTTGACCCAGGTCCCGGAGATAAATGACTTGGTTCCCTCACACCATGTCTGTGGCCCTGAGAAACTGCAATGGTCTTTTGCGATTGTAAGATAATACACTTGTTGGCAAATTCCCCACATATCTCCTAGTGGTAAGCTAGGGACAGCTTACAATTGCTGAAAAAAGAAACCATTGTACACAGCCCTGGCTCCATAAATAGGAACACAAATCTATCTTAGTCTTTACAATGTGTTTTCAATGTATGGGGCAGAGATCCAGAGAAAGCACCGTATGGCATTGAAGAAAAAAGTGGTTTTGTTTTGATCTAGTTCAAATATCAACAAGCTTTCCCCAGAATGACTTACAATACCTTTTAATAGAGCTCTTGAAGAGAGAAAAGAGAAGAAAAATAGAAGTAGAAACCAAAACATAACACCATGGAGAAAAGAAACATGCAGAATGGGCTTGGTGACATCACAGGACATGATATCACAGGTGGCAGGTACTGTACCTGACAGGTGCTCCTCGTGACTGTGCCGGGCGAAGCAGGACAGTGATGGTAGTCTCTGTCTCATTTAAAGGAGCTTCTGACTCCGACTCTGGCATCAGAGGGGCTAATGGGACAACAAAATACTAGATTTGACAGTAGAACCACAGAGAGTCGTGATGCAGCAAGACACAAAGCCAAGAGACGTACCGTATGCAGTACATCATTTTGTTCTCACTACAGTAATGGCCCATTAAGCCTCCGTCACTATGATGGGGGTTTGCAAGGGTTGGAGCAAGAGTCTATTAGTTACTCACTGTATTCTCTTATGTCTACTACTGCTACTATTTAGGATTTTATGTTTTAATTATATAAAACCATAATAATAGAATCAGACTTAATTAGAAAGAGTATACATGTATGTATAAAAATAATAACTTTATTTACAATCATAATAAGTTGTTTAGTGTAATTTCGCTGTGAAATGCAAAGCACCACAGGTGTAATGCACATGCAGGGCTGCTGCTGGCACATGTGTATTTGGATGTCCTATGCATAACTGTTTGTGCTCCCCCCTCCCCCCTGTAAAATAATGATTAATACTTATAATAATTGCAATGCTTGGAACTGCAATCTTCAACAGAATTAAAGTCACAAAACTTTACAAAGAAAGTATGCTGCAGAAATAGAAACTAGGCAAAGAACAAAACATGTATTTGAAAGTGCAATCTCCAATAAAATAAACCAACAAAATATATTTTCATTAATAACAACATTGCTACTGTTCTTAAAATAAATACATTCAAATCAGGTACTGTTCCTGAGCTCATCTTATTTTGATGGACCCAGGTTCCTCTGTGAACAAATGTCATCATTGACTGCATTCATAAAATCAAGGTAAATCAGTTAGCATAGAATGTTGACCAATGATAGTTAATTAAGAGCTAGATGTTTTTAGTTATTAAGAGCTAGATGTTTGTTTGTATGATTTCTTTATCAGTTGAGTGATACATAACATCAACAAAGAAAGTATACTATATACAGTAGTATTGCTGTTTTAAGTGTTTCTGCTAGTTTTTATGGCCTCTCATATATTATGTGTTGAATAACTATGTTATTCAACACATTAGAACAAATTGTAGTATAAATAATAAAATCAAACAATTATGTATATTATTATTTAATATTACCAGAAAATGTGACTGAAGACAGGATAACATTAAATTCTAGCTTATAGGATCTTTCGCTTCCATGTAGCTAACATTATAAGATTAGTTAAATGAATGTAGCTAGCTGGCAAAATACATAGCTATGGATGTTATGCATGCATTGGCTACATGGTTTAAGCATATTTTCCAAAATTAACATTTTTAAACATACCTGCAAACAGTGCACATTTCATCTTCTCTGCCCCTGATTTCCAGTGCTTTTTTGAAGCCATTCTTTCCTAAATATTTGCATTAGGCTTGAGTTTGACATGCGCAATAGAAAAAAAGGTATATCTGTTGCCTTTAATTGTCTAGTATGGCCAAATGGTACCTGCTGTAGTTGTATATGATTATTATTATGACTCTTCCAAATATGGTCACTTTGCAAGGCAAGCTTATTGAAAGGGTTACATATTTTAAGTACAGTAGGCCTACTATCATTAGATAACTGACGCTTAAAACCAAAAGCTAAAGCTTACGCTGGGTTTTTACTTTCAAACCATGTCATGCTCGAAAAAATCTTGTTTCTGGTACAATCTTATATGTCCTTGATTATGGTGACATTCTGTACATGCTTGCTCGACTGAAGTATCTGCAAATGCTGGACACTGTGTACCATGGATAATTGAGGCTCCTCACTAATGCTAAAGCCCACATGCATCATTGTACCCTCTACGAGAGTTGGCTGGCCTTCCTTATCTCTGCGTAGATAACACCATTTTTATGGTTTTTATTTATTTATAAGGCCTTGAAGACTGTACCCATCTTAACTTTGTAAATGCATGGTACAACAGCCATATGAAAAATATTGTTAATGATCTCTCTGTTTTCACGACTGTACCTATTGTAAGACACGCACTGACTTTTTAACTGAGTTTGTTCAATTTAAAATAAATTAGGCTACCTGATTTTAAAGCCAAGCTAAAATAAATGGCAAATACATTTTTAATTTGAACCCCTGGTTTAACATAGGTTATCTTTACATTTTGCTTCTCAATGTATTTCATATTACTGTTGTTTAAAATATCATCATACATTTTATATATTGTTTTATGTTTTGATGTTTTATGTTGAAATGTATATCTGTAACTTTGTATGCTGCTTTTTTAGCCAAGTCTCTGACATTCTGAATCTCAGTGAGACAAACCTGGCAAACTGAAGGACAAATAAAACAAATAGATACAAATGTTAATGTCCACTAACTCACTTGGTTCCCTACAAGCATGTGATGCATGATGCACATGCAGTGGTGACCCTGTACACACATCAGGATCATCACTTTCATGGTGGTTCTCACATAAAATATAGTCTCTAAGGTATGTCAACATGTCAATGTCCACCAAGGAATAAAACCTGTCCAATAGACCGGTTTGCTTTTGCATGCTGTGTTGGGTCCATCTTCTCTAGCATTTCCAAATGAATCGGCAGAGCACTGGAGGAGAGCGAGAACACATGTGGGTACCCCCATTCAACTATAACAAATGTCACGATAGAAGGGGGTGCAAAAACATTAAAGAACTGACCAAAATACAGAAATGCCGCATTATCATTCGAATTCTAAACCCAATGAAATGTAAATGTAAACCATTTGAACTAATGGACAGAGAGGGAGTGTGGGTAAAGGTAGTGGCTTAGTTGTTTGTGCATAGTTCACACAACAAAAGATGCCCTTCTGGAAACAGAGAGGGGAAATAAAGGGTCATTGTGTCTGAAAATAAAGATGCACATTAAAATATGAGCAGACTGTTTCATGCACCAGTGTTTTATCATTCCTTTTGTTATGGCAGACTGCTCTGTCTTTGACATTTATTCTGGCCCGTAGCCGAGAAAAAGAGAGCGAGTGACATACAGACAGAAAGTTCAAACAGTCCTGCTGGCCGAAAGACAAATCAGACATAAAGAACAACACGCAGAAAAAGATGCACAAGATGCAAAAGAATGATTGACAGAACAAACAGACAAATGTCATTTATTTGTGTCCTGTTAGCATTGTATAAACAGACTTATAGAGTCGAAATATCATCCCATTTTGGATATAAATGTGTCCCTGTGACGTTGGTGCGCTTTAATTTACACTTCCCATAATGAGTAGCAGTGGCAGGATTGATTAAAAATTATCCCAAAATGATGCCACATCTTCTGCCAAATATTACTGCCTTGTTTCATACAAAGATTATTTCAGAGGGGAGTTTTCACGTATAGTAATGATGAAAAAAATTGCCCAGCCCTTCAGACATCACAACTGACCATAAACAGTTTAACTGTATGACAGGGAAAATACATTCACAGACACAGACCTGCTATCTTTGTGGCGATGCGTGTGTTAACAGGTGGTCCAAAGCCCTTATTGGTGGAAGCCTTCAGGGTGAAGAAGTAGGTGGTGCCTGGATAGAGACCCACAAACAAATGCTGGGTCTCATTCCTCAGCTTGAACACCCGGCCCCTTTGGGTGCTGAGGTCAGCGCTAGGGTCCATCGAGCTCAGAGCTTTGTAGGTGATCTGGACACACAGAAAGAATATGCAAGTAGTGTTAACCCTGTAGAGGCCACATTTTGAAAAATTTAACTAAAAATGTTTTTTTCATTTCAGATGTCAACAATAAATATTTGGCTGATATTTATGGTTAATCAATTTATTACAATTATTATAAAACATACAGTACAGACGAAAGGCAGGACCATGTTATGGAAAATCTTGTATCTCTTAATTGACCAGTTGTATAGCTTCTTAACCCTCATGATGTCCTTCGGGTCAATATTATTCAAATCACTAGCTCTTTGTGGCAGACCTAAATTCTACTGCTTACACACGAATATGATGTGCACTGCTAGCACAACAAGGTGTGTGTTTGAAACCTGGGGACAACAGGGGTTTAAAAGGCACAAAAAAAAAACAAATACATACAAATAAATAATGAATAAAGAAATAAATACACACAGCAATGACAATTAAAAACACACAAAATCATACATAATCAGATGGCGCCCTCTGGTGGCATAATTTGATCAAATTAAGGACATCACGAGGGATAGCCCCAGATTACTCATTACTCATATTTGAGTATTCAAGTATTGCTATCAACATTATATTTACAATCCAAAGGCCTATTTATCTTCATATCGTAAAAGTATAAGACAATGATGACATTATGCTGCATTTGTTCTATTTAGAATATTGTTTGCTTATAATTGCTGGTATATGACCTGTCCAACTACTGACAAATGTACTACTTGTAAGTTGCTTTGGATAAAAGCGTCTGCCAAATGCCGTAAATGTAAATGTAAATAATTTTGAAAAACAGCGATGACAGTGTTTAAATGCACTGAAAACTAAATATTATTTGGAAGTCTACCTTTAGTCGACAGACCTAAGAAGACTAATAGTTACTCTTTCATCTCTCCAAATATATTTCTTTTCAAAGAGATGGTCTCTTTCTCTCTCCCTCTCTCTGTTGTTCACGCTCTCCTTCTCTCCCTATCCATACAGTACCTTCGTCTCTCCTTCATTTCTTTCTCTCCCTCATTAGTCTTATTTTTATTCTCTCTTGTTCTCTTTTTTTTCTCCAAAATAACCATAAAACTCCCTCTGTCTCTCTCCCTTTCCCTCTCCCTCTCCCTCTCCGGGTGATGGTCTTGGCATCTACAGAGACATTAAACTCAGGTTGTTTTATTGGCCAATGAAAAGGCAGCCGCGCAGTGGGGCAGTGCATCTTGGGTAATAGAGTGTGCATCTGGGGGATAATTCACTGGAGTGTGTGTGTGTGTGTGTGTGTGTGTGTGCGTGTGTGAGTGTGAGTGTGTGTGTGTGAGTGTGTGAGAGAGAGAGAGAGAGAGAGAGAGAGAAATTGAGTGAGCAAAACAGAAGAAGAGAGCTAGGCAAGAAAGAGAGAAGGTCAAATAAATAGGTGGAATAAAAGAGAGTTCCTGAGAGACGTAGCAATTGAAAAAACAGAAGAGAAAATGCACACAGAATAGAAAGAGCGAGGGA
This sequence comes from Aphredoderus sayanus, assembly GCA_027564795.1. Classification (NCBI taxonomy): domain Eukaryota; kingdom Metazoa; phylum Chordata; class Actinopteri; order Percopsiformes; family Aphredoderidae; genus Aphredoderus; species Aphredoderus sayanus. The sequence goes on from JAODUG010077483.1 coordinate 7,833, forward strand.
TAGAAGCATGGCATTTCTAAGAGGTGGATAGGCCTATATATCTGTTGGTTGTGCACACACCTTCTGCTTATGTTGGGTGTGTACAGATGTGCATCCGTACACACCCATTTGTGTACATTCACTGGTGGTGTGTGTATGCCAGACTGTGCACTTGAACACAGGTGTGTGTTTATTTTCAGTGTGTGTGTGTGTGTGTGTGTGTGTGTGTGTGTGTGTGTGTGTGTGTGTTAGGTAGTTTGTGTGGAGAGATCGATGCTATAGTCCTGAAGAGCTGGTCTCTGTACCAAAATAAAGCCAGGATAAAAGACAAATATAACTGGATGGGACAAGACAGGACAGGTTAAAGCCCATTTCACACATGCAATGCACAGGCAATATTCTGGAAATCTCCTACACCGTAAAACAGGAGAGGGGGCTGATTTATAAGGGTTGGGGGGACATTGGCCTTTTAAGATTTCCAATCTTCCGTTAAGGCTCTAGTGTGAACAAAAACGCAAGATTCCTGAGGTGCATTTGTTGTAGCAGCAGATTGGATTTTAAACCACTGAACAAACCACTTCTGCAAAACTGTCTGGACATTTGGAGACAATGGAACATCTACAGTATCATCCACTCAGGATGGAATTAACAGAGAGCTGGGTGGTACTGATGACGGGGTCTGATATGACATGGATCCTACAAAGACAATGTGTACAGAGTATACCAGGTTACAAGATGACAATACAATAGCAGAGCAAGGAACAGCTTTTACCCACTTCAACTGTCAAACACAACTCACTACCCAAGACAAGTAGAGACAAGTATATACTCTAGGTAAGTGTCTAATTACAGCTGAGTCTCGAAGGGGTTTCACAGACTCACAATTATAACAACTGGAAGAGCAGGAAAAAACACAGTGGGCTTGTTCAATGTCAGATATACTGTAGTTGCCCCTGTTTTGAAGGAAGTTTGTCAGGAAAAGCATGTCTAATCTGGTTTTAGACATGCTTCCAAGGCATAACATGAGTTCCCACCTCAGCCATACATTTCCAAACACAATCCTCAGCTTCTTATTTGTTACCAATGAAATTAAGACATATACACTATGCATGTATTCTGTAGGCTAAATACAGCAGTATTCAAAAGATAATAAACATTTTAAAGAAAGGAACAGGCTCATGCAAAGCATTGTATTATAAAAATATGTACAGTATGATCAATGCAACATTTATTATTAGCTAAATGAAGGCACCTCCTTGGCTATACATTTTACCAGCCAGTTTAATGGACATCACATGACTTCAATGTCTTCAATACTGTCTTCTTAAGCAGACAACATTACTGTTTTTCCGACAGACAAGTGAAAAACGGAATTAGTATCAGGGTGGGTTTTATGGAGAGAGAGCCGGTGGCTGAACCGTATAACATGATCTATTTAATCTGCTCACATCCACTGCAGTTTGGGTTAGCTTGTCGATAGCCACTGGTTTATGACTCATGTAGGCCTCAGCCTGTATTTTCATGGGTAATAGGTTCTTTTTTATTGCTCTTATAAATGGTTCTTTCTCTTTCACACACCCCGGCTAATACTCTGCCTTAGTTTAACATAAAATGTTATTCAGTTTGACAACAGTCTAAAATGAGTCCAACATATACAGTATTGTGCATCAAACATACTCCGTATTAATTAGAATGTTATTGGAGTACAAATACCACTAATACTCACTGCCTATGGTATTATTTTATGCGTTCTATTTCTATAGTTCCATTTGGGTCATTTAGTTCTCCTCCAGCCCATGGTTTACACTGTTTAGGGCTACATCACATGCACACACCTGAAGACCTGTGCGCACACACTGGATCGATGCTAATGTATAAATGCATGCAGTGTGTCTATAGAGGCAGCTACAAATGCATGCACAGTGAATGCACATCAAATTAAAATACAAGCAGAGAAATATGTGCTCATTTCTAAGCATGTTTCATTTTGTTCTCAGACACTTTTAGATACGCAGAAAGAGAGAGATGAAGCATAATAATTCCTAACCATACTCTATTGTTCTAACCTAAATAGGCAGACAGAATATAAAGAAACCGGAAATGAACAGATGCAAAGAAAGGGAGAGGCTGGCAAGAGAGAATTAGAGGAGGTTCACAAATCACCTTCCCTCAGCTGATCTATGAATCAAATGCACCTGAACTCCACCAAGATTCTCTGTCCTTCTTACCAAAACTCCATCCATGCAGGTATTTTTATTAATAATTGAGTTGTATTATAACTTTAAACGTTATAATGTATCAGTGGATTTCAAACGCTATGACCTATGGATCAGTAATATTCTGTATAAAGAAACCTAGACACCACTTAAAGATGGACTAGATCATAACAAAAGACACATAGAAGACCACCTATAATGTAGGGCCTTGTTGCACACTGGATGGATGGTTGAAGGGGAAGTAAGAGAGAGTTGGTTGAAAATAATTGGCTGGAAAACTGTCCAGGGAGACATTCTTTGCTCAGATACGCCTATGGAGAAGTACAATAAAAGATAAACGACAGGCTGGAGGAATAACTAGCAATACAACAAATAAAATAAAATATCTTTACAATTTAACTGTAAAGAGAAACTCCCTGCCAGGCCAGTGGGGGGAATAAAGTACAATTTTTATATCAACTATAATGGCCTGTGTGAATCAGCTGTAGGTATTGGCTGTGAGTGGGCCTCAGGAGACATCTGATTGGCTGGAGTGAAGGGAGACCAGAGATGACTGGTTACAGTACAGGGCAGACCTAAACCAGAAAGCAGTAGTGTAGTCTAACATTCACCATAACATCATAATTGCACCTGAAGAAATGATTGTAATATGACCTCTACCTTTATCTGTAGAGAGGATGTTTTTTGTGTGCTACTACTGGTTATGGGAAGTTGGATATATCTATTATGAATAAGATAGGGCTGAAAGATAATCTCTTTTATAATGTTGCCAATTAATAAACAGTATTAGATTTCAAACAGTGATTAGTATTGCAAGTATTTATGCTGTAGTATTGGTAATATAATTATATAAATTATAAGTGCAGTATATTTGATGTTCTATTTAAATATATAAGGACTTTATAACACATCCTTTTGAAACTCTGGTTTTAGAAGGCATCACAACCCCCGCTCGTCTGTGGCGTTACTGTATTCTTTCTCTTATTCAACCCAAAAAGCTTAAGTTCTCTCTACAGTATATTCTCCCAACTGCAGAAACACATTTGAAATAAATAGATGTATATTCTTATATACATCTATTTATGAATGGAGATAATCTAACAAGCCATTCTTTGATATTTCCTGATTACCTTTGCTAAATATAACTTTGTGTTACAAAAAGTACCCGTTTTACAAAGATTTATCAGACTATCATTAGATCAAGTATCATACTTTAGTAGTTTTTCCTTGCCTGGAGAGAGGAGCAGGTTCAGGGGGTGTTGTTTGTTTCCTTCTGAAACGTTGGCTTGTAAAGCCCTTTGAGACTGTAATGTGATTAAGGGCTATACAAATAAAATTGGCTTGACTTGATCATCAATAGAAAATTAGCTTAAATTCTGTTGAGAGATATTGTGTGTTGTTTACGGTTTACATTATTAGACCTTACACATGTTTCTCTTGGTGCTCTAGCTGATGTTACATGTTCTGATTGGTTGAAATAAAGGTATATGGTAGTCCAATTTCATGTAAGAAGTTGACATGTTTTAGTGACTTTGTGACAAAGACTTTTGAATTGAGGCGTTTCAGACTCAGTGGTATTAAACTGGATCTCACAAGATCAGAATGGTATCAGCAGGAGAAACATTCCCCACCAAAAAAGTAAACAACACACAATAAAATAAACTAAAACTAAATCTAGAATAATTTATAACTGACTGTCTAGCATCCTCACTTCAACACCACACCACCTTACCCCTACCATCCTCACAGGTGTAATTCTGTTCTCCATCTTGAAAGCAATGAACACAAAAAAAATTATAAATATATAAATAAAAGATGGAGAACAGAGGAGAGGCTTTGACAAGAGGATTCGCGCCCCCTCAGATATCCCAGATGATGCCTTTAATCCCACCAATAGCTGCAATTATAGTAATTATCTCTAATAGCGGTGTATTGTGGCCGGCATTATCAAGCTCCTGATATGTTTTACACATGAAGCCATGCCAGGCGGGGACCATGCTAATGAAACCGCCACAAACACAAGAGTAAAGGGGGAATAAAAATGTGAGAAGAGGTGTGCTGCTCTAATGGGCCAGTAATCTATAGGAGACACGCAAAAAGGTCAACCAAGAATTGAAGGTATAGTTTAAATCTTGTAAATTTTGTAAAGGAAAATAATAAATAGCTTCTCTCCATATCTATTTTTTTATATAGTTTATTTTTCTTTTACTGCATATCAATAATCAATTAATATTTTTATTCAGTGATGGTAGTAATTCATGTGTCTTTATGAATGCATGAATTTAGCATATGCTACAAGGCCACTTAATATCACTATTTAAGTTATATGGTATGTTTTTATTTTATTTTATTTTTTATATATAGGACTCTATTTACTGCATGCACAATCTAGTTTATAGTCTTTAATTTTTATGTACTGCCAGAAAAATGTGACAGGAAGAACCTATTATGTTATTGATTACAATGCAATTGAGTACAATAAGCACCACGTTCTATTGTGTTTTATATTATCCTGAATATCTGGTCTGGACAAAGCAAATTAACTGAAATGCTATGTCCATTCATATGTGTTGTTGAGTGTTGTCTGTGTGTGTGTGTGTGTGTGTGTGTGTGTGTGTGTGTGTGTGTGTATGTGTGCTGACCTCATACAGTGTGATGACTCCATTGGTCTCATTGGGGGCTTTCCACTGCATGAAGATCTTCTCCTCATATGCAGTGTTCTGGAGAGACTCTGCTGGTACTGAACCTGGAACTAGTGAGAGAGAGAGAGACAGAGAGAGAGAGAGAACAATTAATTGTCTGTGACTTTATATCAATCATTGTTATGTAAATATGTTGTTTTTTGCATGTCTATTTAAGGGTGTAGTAAGATAATAAAGGCTCAGTTGAAGGTCTCTCTCTCTCTCTCTTTCTCTCTCCCCCTCTCTCTCTCTC
>JAODUG010077504.1:0-12960 GCA_027564795.1 Aphredoderus sayanus
AGAGAGAGAGAGAGAGACAGAGAGAGAGAGAGAGAGAGAGAGAGAGAGAGAGAGAGAGAGAGAGATGCATACTAAATGTAAATCATTGGGGTTAGGGGTGCAGTATTTCATATAATTAGAGTAACTTTGTAAACTCGGCTTCATGATAAGCACTCCCACCAGACTAAACATCTGGAAGAAAGACCCCATAGAATCTAAATTTCACCCTGTAAACTATATATCAAGATGGCAACTCAAGTCCGGTTGTTCTGTAATAACAATATTATGTCTGTTGCAATTATCTTTATCTAGTGGAAGGTAATATAATGGACCATTAAAAGTTTCTACAAAATGGACAGAACTTACCATTCTATAGGAAAACCACATTCCAACAGATAGGACACAGCAGAATAATTGATTATAAATTAGACTTGTCAATGTTTGTCACTAATAGTCAGTGCCTGACTTTTTCCTGTACTGTTGAGATAAGCTATATTTTCAGACACCCTTAAGACACTATTCTGTGCAATTTGACTCAGTATTGCATATACAGCTTTACCTTAAAGACTTTCACCAGAATCACTGTAACTAAAACTCTTTAACACTTCAGTATATTCTATTTAGCTGTGTTTCCAGGGGAAAGCATGTGTGTATATAATTCATCCTGTGTATAAACCATGTGATGTGATGTATTATTTGCGTGTACAAAGGAAACGCAATATCCTGTTCCCTCATTGGGCCTAATACCATACTGAGCTAGGGTGGCCCCTTCACAAGGGCCTGAGTGCTCCTGAAACTAAGCCCCAGGCTTTCAGAGGCTGTGATATACGAAGTGTCTGTCTGTCTGTGATTCTTTGCCAGTCTGTCAGAGAATCCATAAAAAGGCGTTTCATAGTAAGGGTTGCCTCTTTTTAGAATGCTGGAGGGGAATGGTTATGGTTCTCATTTTAGATGTAGGCCTATAACCTAATGTGTTTAAATGGCAAGAGCTCCCATCCTCCCATCCGTTTTCTCTCGCCGTGTTATTCCGCTGAAATTGTGTTTCGTGCATGCCCATCTAGCATGTTAATATGAATACATTCATTCTCATTAGTTCCCCGAGTTTACATCACGAAACATTTGGCCGCAGGCAACGCTGTGTTGTATGATTTAGTTGTGGGAAGCAACTTACCGTGAAAAGCAGAGTAATGGAAATAAGCGGTATGAAACAATTCTAAATCATTCCACAAAGAGTTCTTTCAAATTCTGTTGGCATCTCCGTCAGGTAAAGTCTCCGCTGACGGCGTGTCATATAAAAACTGTGAACCAAAACAGAAGTGTTTTACATAGCATCAATGATCCTGGTCTGAATCCAGACCGCCGGCTATTGCCTAACTTTTTGTGGAACAAGGAAAGTTTGTATTACTGTATGGAATAATGTCTACTGTAATGACTTGGTGTATTATATTTCAAAATTTTATTAAATATGAGTAGGCCAAATAAAGAACAAGTCAGCCACACTAAATATAAGATTAATACGAGAATGTAACAGGGTAGTTGGTTACAGTATATCATTTTGCATTTAAAATAAAATTAATCGGTTCCTAACGACACCTGCCTGGCAGGTTCCAAGCAGCACACCTGTAAAAAGTGAGGCCCTGTCTGTCACAAGTCTGGTAATCCCACCTCCTCCCCTGCCGTCACCACTGTTACCTAGGGAGCGGGGAGAAACTACACACAAGTCCTCTGCACCTCCGGTTGGCTACTAGCAGCGACATACACCATAGGAATGTGTGGTGAAATATAACTTTATCGGTTATTTTCCAGCCTCCGTTGCTTTTATCAAGCGGGACAACCTTGCACGCCGTTGTCTGTAGTATGATCGGGCTTTTTGGAGGCCGATAACGGACCGTGAAATGTCTCAACAACCGCGCGTTGTTCAACTCTCCGCCGCGTCGCTGGCGCTGGTCTTTGGTAAGGACGAGGAGAGCTCCCACGGCAATACAAACACCGCCGCGTCTGGACAGGAGATTTTCGCGGAATTTAAAGCGCAAAACTTGCGCAGCTTCTGGAATAAAAGACTTGTCAAGGCTGTGGCTGAAGTTTACTTTCAAGGATGGATGGAAAATCTGGTCCTTTTTGTCCAAGGAAACGCCAATAACTTGGAGGTGTTGCGGGAGGCATGGATGCGTAGGGCATTGAGGTCACCTAAAGGATTTGTTATCAAGGCAGTAGGCAAGTAGCATAATTTTACACTTTACAAATAACCACTATCATTTTTTTATTGTCTTAAGTTTGTTAGCGTGTGCAAAGAACAGCATGTTTAGGCTAATTTGTAACTTATAGAGAAAGACGTCAAAGCAATAAAATATCCAAATATAGGACTAGAGTTTAGGGCTACTAGAGTGACAATGATGAGATTTGATTATGTCTGCCTCCACTCCCTGACTTTAACAAATGCATTTAACAGCGGGTGTCATTCATTCATATATTTCCACCCCTTTACATTCTTACAACAAGTTATTGTAACAAAGGGGCACCGTTCCTAATTCACCTCATTCCATTACTGGACATTTGGGTCTATTGGGTCAAGTGTGTATGGTCACAAGATCTTTGTCAAAACGTCACAGGAAGAACTGCCCATGCTAAGAATGTTGCATTAGTTGTTGAACAATACTATCTGAAATATAAAATGAAAGATGAGCAGTGAGTCTGACCTTCCTTGCCTGACCATGCAAGTTTGGATCCAGTCTCTTGATTAACAGATGAGCATGTAGCATATATGTTTCCCAAAGCTGGTTAACGACCTGTTTAACATCTCTATACCTTTACGTTTCTCACTCTTCCTTCAAATGGAAGTGTGTTTAGCTGAAAAGAAACAAACATGAATCTGCATTAAATGGAAACAAACATCCTATAGCATAATCTCATGGGCTGTATATGCATGACAGAAACAGCTGCTAGAGGAAATAACAATCCTGTGGGGATTTTAGACCCTAATTATAGTATTAAATGGAAGATACAATAGGTTATCCTCAGTTCATCTCCCTATAATTTCGAAGTAAGAATCCAAATAGACAGTTTAAATATTCAAAGGATACCAGTTTATGACATAGTGCACCACTTTGCACTCTGAACCAGATCAAATTGAGAAATGGCGTACAGCAACAGTGATTCTTTGCCAGTCTGTCAGAGAATCTATAAAAAGGCATTTCATAGTAAGGTTTGCCTCTTTTTAGAATGCTGGAGGGGAATGGTTATGGTTCTCATTTTAGATGTAGGCACGTACAGCAACAGCACAACGGATCATCAGATGTATTCAGGGACTAGATTGCAGGGGGTTATGATGACTTGGTCAATGGGTAGTGGCTTGTCACTTGTGGTCATTGCTAAATTAAATAGTGTACAGTACATGCACAGTAAGCAGGTCCTGATTTGCCATTTGGTTCAATTGTGTATGTGTGTGTGTGTGTGTGTGTGTGTGTGTGTGTGTGTGTGTGTGTGTGTGTGTGTGTGTGTGTGTGTGTGTGTTTGTCATGCCTATTTTTCCCCCTGGCTGATAGTCTACCTGCTTATTAGCTATCAGCTTGTCAGCACAACTAGATTGAGCTGTACAAGGAGAAGGAACGAGGAACAGAGGAATGTGAGGGAGCAGTGAAGACCACACAGGGGGAGACCTTTGAGGGAATTGGGAGGGGGTGGGCACAGACTTGACATGCCATCTTGTTGGGAGACGACGGTATGTTTCTAGCCCAAATCTTCAACTCAGCACAAATGCTCATGCTCACACACAAACAAACACCATATGTAGCAATAGTGAGGTTTTATTTTACAGCCAATATACACAGTTAATTAGCCTGTAGTCAGACGCAAGGCTGGCATCATTGCAGCCATTAGCTCAGGCTTCATGCCGGGTAAACGTGTGTGTTTACCACTTTACCAACTTGAGTTCTCTAAACAAATGTGTCCGTCAACAAGGCACCTACCCAGTGTCCTAACAAAGTTCACACCCTGGTGACTGGTATGGAAATGAGTTTCAGCAGGGTGTCAGCGTGGTTTACTGCCTCCTGGCTGAGAGTTGGTCAGGAGTGAATCACTGCTCAACTGGGTGCCCAGCACCTTGATATTGCTTTTGACCGGCCCTTCAGGATTAATGTGCCTCTATTTCACGGCCATTGAAGGATTAGAGGACAAGTACCATGAAACTCGGGCGTTGACATAAAGACCTTGACATTGTACAGATATAAATAGGATGGCTGGAAATTGGAGATGTTATGAGTTATGAGTTATAGTTTTTTGTGACCTTTGAAAGGCTAATTTCCTTCCTCCGGTCAGAATGCTTGGATAGCGACTTTACTGACGTGGACTGGATATGTTTTTCAGCATAGGGAAATGAAGGTGGAAATGTGGTATGTTTTGGGTTAGCTTGTTGCTGTGAAAGAGACAAACAGGGAGATAGATGGTAGCTAAAAACACAGGGCACAGACAAACGAACTAGGCCGCCGTGATTCATCATGCATCTCCCTGGTTCTCGCAGCCTGGTTATCAGTGCTAATGGAAGAATGAAGACAGAGCAGACTGTGGGCTTGTCGGCCCCATATGGTTAGGGGGATGTGTGGAGGAGGTTTGTGAGAGGTGGGGGTTGATGGAGGAACGGGTTTGTCGTGAGGTTGGGGGGGGGGGTAAGCGGAGAGCAGTGAGTTAGCATGAACAGACTTCGTTGTTGTCATAGCAGCAAAGGGCGCCACTGGTTCTTGAGCTCTGTTTCAAGTCACGGATGTCTCCAGGCTGTTTCTCATGGTTTCTTTCTCATAATACAACCCCCTTGCCCCATTTCATACTAAGACACTTTTGTCAAGACGTTAATAACAGCCTGTAATTACTGTTACACGTTGGATTCATTTCATCAAAGAGTCTTGCGGTCAGTTGACATCATCGTTGCAGCAATAGGCAACACCGCCAGTCTTTCAGCCTTGCCATAGGCCCTTAATCCATATCCTAATGGAAGGACCATCACCATTGCTTCTCTCCTGACGAAACCAGAGACATCCCTTGTAATGACTGTTGTTAGCGGGCTATACAATATTTAGAGCGTTAGTATTGTGTCGGGTGAAGGCAGATCAGGGTCACCAGCTAAAACATTTATAGTGACTCAGCCAGCAATGTAATAAGGTGTTCTGTATCCTCCTACTATCATCCTCATCCACCTTGACTAGCCTTGTCTTCATGGGCTGGAAAAGATTTTGAACCTAGATTGAGAATAGAACCATTTCTATTGGGTGTAGGATGGTCTAGTGGTCCGGGTGTTTGACTTCCAGCTGGAAGGTTGTGAGTTCAAGCCCCAGAGTTGCTGGACTACCTGCAAGCATCCTTAGGCAAGATGTCTAACCCCAATTGCTCCCAGTGGTTAGGTGCTCCTTGCATGGCTTGCACCGCCATTGGTTTGTAAATGTCCAACTACTGACAAATGTACTAAGTCGCTTTGGATGAAAGCGTCTGCCAAATGTCGTAAAAAAACAAATTGCATTTCACAGGGCTTTTTGCTTCTCTATCTGGTCTAAAATACTACTGTTGGTGTGCACAGCTATGTGGCATATTTAAGGCCACAGGTCCTATTTAAATAATGTCTCCTTTAACTTGCTGTACCATAAGGTGGTGAAGCATTCCTGAAATGCTTCATTTACTCTTGAGATCATTTCCTGAGCTCAGGCTCAGAGGACCTCATTTTGTCCCTGTACATTTTTACGTAAAGGTGTTTTATTTTTACACAAGGGGTGTCTCCTTTCATGGGGGTATTTTGTCAAAGTCTCAAAGCTTTCTGCAAATGGCCATAACTCTTCCAGATGTTTGCTTATTAGTCATGACACCCCTTGCTGAGACATACTAAGGTTAAACGGCCCACCCTGTCCTGACTAAGCAGAATGGGTCAAAGGTTGCAACCTCTTTGCTAACAAGCCCCCTTGGGGTCACTAAGCTTCAGAGGGCTTTTTGGTTACAGTAAGCTGGGAATGCCCATGTTAATGCACAATCGCCAGGTGTTTCTTATAGAACCTGGATCCTGGTTTTTATGGGAAAATAATGAAAGCATTATATTCATTTGTGCAAATATTAGTGATTGGGTCACTACCTGTCTTCAAGGTTGTGTTTCCACTGAATGGAGAAGTTATACTGTTGAGATAAAAGTTGTGAAATAACTTAAAGATGCATCTTTTTACTGAGCAGTCACTCACTGCATGGCGAAAGATATATTTCTTAAAAGCAGTTAAATGCTTTGCTTAATGGTAAAGTTATTTTTTTGGCAAGGTGCCACTGTATTATCTAAGCTTTTCTCAGCAAGTTAATGACATTGCAATACTGCTATAACAGTGCAACCACACTTGGCAAGTAGCTACAATATATTAAATGGTTCCACACTTGAACCTATAATACTGTATATTTTACACTTGGTCAGACTTTCAAATGTCAAATGACAGCAGCTGGTCTAGGGTTTTATTTCTCACAATAATACCAGCGGAATGTTTTTGTAGGAAACCACATACCAAGCTCCCAGTATACCCTGCCGAGTATAGGTTGTCGGTTAAACTTTATCACAGATTTACAGGACCAGAGAAGCCCTAATTTAATTAATCCTAAATAAACACCCGCCTGAAACCTAGTTCCATTTTAATGTAAACAGTTTCCTTATGACACTGTGGATTTAGGAGCAGCGCCTATGATTTACAGTGGAATTATTAAATTAAACCAGGAAATTATTGTTTTTGTTTTCATCCACAAATAAATAGTTACAGTATGTGACATTATGTTTATCTAGGTCTAAGTCTTGTAATAATCTGGAACAAACAAAAATGTTTGATTGCTTGGCCACTTATATGCCATTATTCCCAGTAGGCCTACAGTAAGTGATTGAGGATACACAGACAGGTGTGTGTGTAGCTATGTAGGCACACGTGTGTTACATTTAATAAGTCTCATGCGTGCAAGTGTCTCACGGCCCATAATTTGTTAGCCACATCCTTTCCCACTGAGCAGGAAGCCCACTCTGAATGCAAATCAGACAAGCCAGCGTCTTTATTGACCCACATATTGAGCTAGCCCGTAGCGGTGGACTGGTGCCAGCAATAACAGATGAGTGGGTTCCTCTATATCCCTCAGCTTATACACCCTGTCAGCAGCAGCCTGGACTGCCCTCGCGGGATTTGGCTTTATTCACTCTCCAGTCAGCCATCGGGGTTGAAGCAGAGGCAATATAACCCGTGCGTTCAGCATGGTGCTACGTAGGCCTATAATATAGGCTACGCTAAATGAACTGAAACAGTAAAAGTATAGAGATTGAGTGATCGAATGTAGAACGTTTCTGAGAAATGTGTCATTCAGTTCAAGAAGTTAACTAAACGTAGCAAACGTTCGTGCACCCAATATTACATTAAATCTGGCATTACTATAAATGTTTAGTTTCCTGGCAGGATGTTTTCTTTACTTGAGTCTCTACTGATAATAGAGAATGACTCTGTGATAGCGCGCCACCACTTTATTGCATTAAGAGACTGAAAGGTTCCGTGAAAAGAGAGGTACGCTGACCAGATGTAAGGCGTCTGGAAGCTGCAGGCGGGACGACCTCTGTCCGAAACGTTGGGACAACAAACCAAGGAAATCTTGTGCAGCGCCATCTGGGTTAAGCAGCAGGAAATGGGTTTCATCTGTGCCCAATGACTGCCATCACGCTTGATTAAGGGGTGTGGAACTGCTGCAAAACACAGCCCCTCTTCAATTGTGTGTATGTTCGTTCCAACACATTTTTGTGATTGGGTGTTAGTGGGGAGAAAATAAGCCACTTGGGTGTAGGCTGCTTAAACACCTGGAACTTCTAAACATTGCCGATAAAAGGAAGCTTGTGAAACCTAAGTCCCCTGCCTGTTTCTGGACCTGGTAGTCCTTAGGCCAGGAACGTCGGCCACAAAACAATTTTACCACCCAGTACAAAACAAACACTGTAGTAGACCAGAGAATGTTTTCTGTTGTCTTCTATATTTGAGGTTATGGCCATTTCAGCATTGATGTTGAAACCAATTTGTTGGTCTGCCAAAATAAAATGAAGGACCATTGCTCCCTTGGCTAACTAACATCTACTGTGTTTAAGTATGCTTCCAAGTCGTGCCTTTCATTTCCTGCAGCCACACGGAATAATGCTAGCACCGCATGCAGTAATGATATCGTGTTACATGCTGCACTTTGCGCCATAGAAGAAAATACAGGTCTGTCTCCCTCCACATTGTCATCAGTCTTCAGTCAAACACCTGGTCAGCTGTGTGGCCTTTTCCCATGGCCATGATAGCAGGGCTTTTTGTGTCTGTGTTTACAGTGAGGCCATTTCATTGTCAATGACCCATATAAAGTTAGTCTTGAGATAAATAGTGCTTAAGCCTACTGAAAGTATTTTTACATTTATTCTGTCCCTAGAATTAGAATATGTAGATCAATAAACATTAAACGTTCTCATTGTTGAATGTGTGTGTAAGTACAATAGGTAGGTTAAAGTCTCAGCAGTTACATAAAACATTGCTCACTGGGAACCATAAACATTAGAAATTCTAAAACATATAAAACATTATCTAAAACATTTCCAGTGTTAGACAGTATGCTAAATAGAAACATAGATCTGTTACAGTATGTGTAAATAGTGACAACTATTTTACACAGTTTTGAGCATTTTGTGCACTTATTACTTAAGGTCAGTAGTCAGTGGTTCTCAAAAATTCTGGTTGGAAAAGAAAAGGAATAGCATAACATTGATTGCATATAAATATAAACATAAACAAACATAAACACAGTTCAAAATGTATGCACATTTTATTAAAGTCAATACAGCTATATAAATAATAATAATTAACAATGACTAAATAATGTTTTAATTACACTTTGAGTCACTCTGTTTGCGGTGTCTCACAGTTATATGTAGCCCACAGATACCTATTAATAAAACAACATATGTTAAATGGGTAACTATATCAAATAGGCTAGCGCAAGCAAAAATCTCCTTGGGTACTAGTAATTGCTCTGGCCCAATTAATCATAATCAGGCTGCCATGCCAACAAGCTACTCCTTCAAGCTGTGATTACAATGAAGGCACAGTCTAAATACTACACACTTCACATTAAATGTTTAAAGAAAGATGTTCTACGATAGTGCTGAAATATATTACAGATTTATCTAATGACTTTAAAAATCTATCTATCTATCTATCTATATCTAAAAATGTGCATGCATTTTTTATTCTACTATACATATTCATTATTTTATTTGTATTGCACAGTAATGGGTTTTAAGTGAATCCTCAATATGGGCCATGAAATCCAATGATGGTCATATAAAGCAAACACCAAGCAGCCGATGATTATCAAACAGGTTATAATATTATTGCATTTGAAACAGTGTAGTTCCAGTTAGTTGTAGAGTGGAGAAAGTATGAACAAGTCTACTGCGCTACGCCATGTCAGGCAGTGCTGTGAAGTATGCTTGCCTCTAATGGGCTCTGTGAAGGGATCTTTTCACTTGGTTTATTAGCCTATTTTACTGCAGGGTGTGTGAGTATCCCAAGCAGGCCAAAGACACAATTTGTAAAAGCCTTGGGAAGCTTGATGCTCACCTCACACTCACACACATGCAAACACACACACACACACACACACACACACACACACACACGCACACACACACACACACACAAAAGGGGAAGGGGTATGTTTCAGCAGAAGCCTTCGGGTGCAGAAAGGGGAAGACCAAAACAAAGGAAATTGTAGCAGGATTGACGGGCGTGGCACCGTAAATTACGCCTGACATAGCGACCATTCCTTTACAACTCAATGTGTGACATTGTGTCAAGCAGAGATTTCACTTAGATCTTCCACTGGACTGTGCCTGAGTGCGTGAATGTGCCCCTGTCTCACCAGAGATGTAAGATAGTCTACCACCTTTCACCATTTAGCATGCCGATTCATTGATGCCTGTGTCGGCTTGTGTTGAGTGGGAATGAGGCTTCGCCTTTGCAGTTGAGCCAGGCCTCAAGTTCATACTGAATTGCTGAATGCCATGCAGAGTCTATAATAAGACGACAGGAGATTAGTCTGTCTTGTTGGACCAATATAGATTAATGTTAGGATAAAGGAGGAATATAAAGTGTGCTTGTGTGTGTGTATTTTCAGAGATAAACTGTAGGACCAGGCCTGACTTTTCAGTTAGATCATCCAGTGATACGGTGGAAGGTCAAGGACTTAATTCTACTACACTGCCCTCACAATGTTCCTTTATCTGCAGTGTTTCTGTTCCCACAGATGTGCTGAATGCGTTGTATATTATAGAAGTCCATATGGATTTATGATTAACACTTACGGAGTGACCTTTCCAACCCAGTTAGAATATCAACGGCACTTCCCCATTTTTCACTGTGGGCAGCAATTGGCTTGGCCTCACCTCACCGTCTACCCGATGAACCCTGTCTCATCTCCCACATCGCCAACCTTCTCCTTGTTTGGCTCTGATCACAGGAGGCCCATTCTGCTGTGGTGAGCACAATCAAGATCAATTTGTAATCAAAGCCGATTGCAGTGGTCGTGTTTACCGTTGTCAAAGACGAGTTAGAAACCGGTGCATCCAGTCAGCCCCTACCAAAGGTTGTAGTGATGTCTTGACGTAGGAATAGGTAGTGCTACTGTCACTGGATGGAAACATTGTTTTTGCCATAGGTGAATAAGCAAATTGTTTGTAGGTATCTACTGTGTAGGGAAATGTCATTTAATTTGAGTACTGTGATGTATGACTGGTTAGGTGGAGCAGAGTAGCTGTGACTCCCCAAAACAACCGTTAGAGTGCCATCTATAACTTGCCTGAACAGGGGCCTCGTTGGCTGTGTTGACTCCGCCTGTCTATTTCTCTCCCTTCTGCTTGTGGCCCAGGGTTCTGTTGCCATGGCACCCAGAAGTGTATTCATTCTGTGTTGTATGACAAAGAGTGTAATGTCCATGGCTTCAGTCTTAGGTTACAGGAACACAGAGTTCCGTTCCCCCCTGGAGAGAAGACGGTTTCCACAGTGAGCCTCATTGGCGGTCACGCCTCCTAATGTTAGATTTAATAATCTCTCATTCCGGCCTGTCTTCCCACTATGTCAGCTCTGGTTGCCATCTGGGTGTGTTGACAAAGACACTGATAGTTTGTACATATTTCAGTCTTTTGCCTACCTGTGTTGTTAGTCTGGGTATTTCCTCTTTCCTGTGCAAGGTGGGTGTGGCAGACAGATCCAAATAAAACAGCACACTGGGCCTGCACTTGCTCTAACCTATTTCTTTTTCCTTTCTTCTCATAAGAATGGAAGTCTCAGAGAGGATATCCTCCTCAGATAACCCCCCCCCCCCCCAAAAAAAAATCTTGAGGCCCCCACATTGGGAACTCATGGTCCTTAGCTTTTTGTGTCCTAATTGCTCAACTTGTCAGTTATCGTTATTAAATGTTTTGCATTAATTTATTATTTGTAAATTATATTTGTACATTTGTCCCCTCCCTTGACCTCCATATAGGCTGGTATTGTCTTGTGTTGGGTGCTAATAGTAGGAAGGGGTGGTTGCTAAGCAGACTGCAGGGCTGTCATTTATAGGAACTCAACAACAATGGCGAAGCAATGGTTTAAATTCACGGACCACTGAGGCTGTTACTGAGACCTCCAGCCCAGGATTTAAAGTCCGATAAACATTTTGTGTTAGTGCTTGGAAGGCAGATGTTTTTTACAGTCCCTCTGTAAGATTTAAAAACATGACCTCTGTATGTCAGCCTTAGTAGAGCTTTAACAGAAGCTTAGTTCAATAACTGAAACATTGCAGATTTGATATGCTTTAGACAAACGTCTTTGATTATTATATTTTAAACTCCTCTATACATTGATAAAATAACTTGCTGTGCCAATTATGGTGTAAAATCCAATCTTTATTATTAAAGATATTTGACAGAAAGGTTATTGGGCTTTGTGTATTGTTTGTGTGTGCATGTGCATGGCAGGTTTTTGATTAGTGGTTTATTTTCCCTGCTTCAGACTTAAGTGGTTCAAGTGTGAGGGTTGTAAATGTTTACTTTATAGGGAGTGTGAGCTTGGCAGTGCGTGTGAATGCCCTGGGGTTCATGGGAGAATCACTCAGTCACACACGCCACATGTTTGAGCATAAACCTGAATTAACAGATTTACACATTAAGCTTTGTTGTCAACAAGATTGAAAATGTCCTGGGTTGTCTGCAAAATGTTCAAATCAACTCTTGCATTAACTGTATATGATGGACATGTGCTGGCTCTGCTAGACATATATATGAAAGCTGACTTTGTTATTGCTAAGTTGTATAATAACAATGC
The DNA here is from genome assembly GCA_027564795.1 of Aphredoderus sayanus. Taxonomy (NCBI): domain Eukaryota; kingdom Metazoa; phylum Chordata; class Actinopteri; order Percopsiformes; family Aphredoderidae; genus Aphredoderus; species Aphredoderus sayanus. The sequence goes on from JAODUG010077504.1 coordinate 12,348, forward strand.
TATGTTGTCTCTGGTGTTTTGCTAATTTCTTAGATTAACAAAATACCAAAACTCTGGGGCTGGCTTTTAAATGTAGGTGCAAATACAAAATACTGTAAATACATTATGAGGAACTGAACATGTCTATTTATTGACACATAATTAACTAGTATTTGTAGTTATTTTTCTCATCCTATCCTATTCAAATATGTGTCCTGCAAAGTGTAGCTGATTAACTGAAACCAATTTTCCAGTCCTGTGAGTAAGGTCGCGTTCATGCCCTGTGTCTGCAGCTGTTATTTTGTTACAGTTGAACCATCAGAGGGTATCCGGAGTTCTCAACCCAGCCCACATGCTAGACATTCATTAGAATCACCAAATGGCTGGCAATTTATCAAATGGGGATATCCCTGCATGGATATTTATGAAGGGTTCAAGAAAGCAGCTGTTAGTGGCATTAAATATATAATTAACTTTTTTGTTGATGTTCAACTGAGCCTTTATTCTTATTTTGTCAACTGGTTTGCAAGTCACTTGCCACAGTAACCAGTTAATGAGGTTTAACCCTCGTAATGTACTCGTAATATAGTTTTTAGCCACACGGCGGCGCCATCTGATTGTGTATGATTTGTGT
>JAODUG010077515.1:0-12959 GCA_027564795.1 Aphredoderus sayanus
ATATGATGTACACTGCTGGCACAACAAGGTGCGAGTTTGAAACCCAAGGACAACAGGAGGGTTAAAAGGCACATAAAGCAACACAAATACATAAAGAAATAATGAATAAAGATATAAATACACACAGCAATGACAAGTGAAAAACAGACGAATCATACACAATCAGATGGCTCCGCCACTTTACAAGGGTTAAAGACTATAATCTCAACGTAAACTGAGCTGTGATCAACAGTCGGGCATCACCAGGCTACCCTCCATTCTAACCATATCTATACACATCAGTGCAAGCTTATTCAGATCCTCATTATAATAGTAATGAGGATTCATTGTAGGAGTCGTCGGACATTTGTAGGAGACGGGCAGAAGAGGAGAGCAGAAGCAGGAGGCTGGCGAGGGGTCCCGCAAAGCAAGAACACCAGGGTGAGGACAAGAGGAGAACGCATTGGAGCACATACCTAGCCTCTTGCTCCCACATTTGACTAAAACTTTATTTGCCTGGTATTTGCCTTTTTCTCCCTAGCGCGTCTATCTGTCAACCTATTCATGTATCTGCACGCTGTCTATATTCTCATGCACTGTCCCAGAACAAGGCGGGTTCTCTCCACGGAGACAGAGGCTGCTTGAGTTGTCAGCAAACAGGCGGATCATTGCTTTGTAGTGGGGGCTCTGTTATCTTGGCTGTGTGATAAGAAACTCCACAGAGTTTCCTCTGTTGGGACGAGAGAGGGAGAGGCAGCCCTAAGGTAAGGTGGATTATGACAAGGTTTTATCAGCCCCATCCAGCTTATTTACATTGACTTTCCGATTCCTCGTGTGTGTTTGTGTGTGTGTGGAAGCAAGCGCGCACACACACGGGTGGTTCGACTAGCGTGCTCCCAGTGTAGATGCATACGCATGTGTAGACACAGAACAGAGCTGCACACGCCCACGGCAAGCAAATACTGTACAGGCATCTGATCCACTCAGGCGTGTGTGTGTTGGACACCCGTACACACTAGGGCAGTGGCTCTGAAGCCACGGGGCACAGTAGCATCCTCCTCCGTCATATTCAACTCGTCAATACATTCCAGTGGGGTCCATGCGTGCGTATGTATTGTTGTACGTTCTAAGTGTCACTGCTTTGAGCCAACAGCCCCCCCAAACACACACACACCTCTATTGAACAGGCACCTAACCAAGGACACACACAGACAGAGGCACACGTACAAACACGCGCACACACACACTCACACCTCTATTAAACAGGCAGTGAACGGACGCATGGGCACGCACACACACACACACACACCGATACATATACACACACCCTGACTGCACATCATAGCAGGGGGAACAGGCTCCGTCTTCAAATGTCAGCAAGCTTTTCACCACTGGTGCAGTCTGGCCCTTATTGTCCCACCTCCTCAATACGGCTCTCAGCGGGCCTCGGCTGACCGCCTGCTGGGGGGGGTTTCTACTCTGCCAGTGACCTTCTGCCTGGCTCTCCCAGCGGCACGGGGCTATCAGACGGCCTGCAGCGGCTCCAGAGCGCCATGAAAGCAGCGAGTGTTATGCAGATGGGGCTGCCTGATATGAGCTCAACAGGGGCGAACCAATTCCTCTGCCTCTGTGTCTTTTAAGACACGCTCACTTTATTCTGACATATAGTCAACTGTACGCCACCACGTACACCATGCACCCCCAACGCCCGCACACACACACACACACACACACACACGTTCTCCATCACGTCCTTTATCCAACATGAAGAGGAGGGAAGTGGGTAAAAAACGGACACATTCCTCGGCTACTGAGACATCCCAGTCATTTTCAAGAGACGCCCGTCTCAGTCGAGACTGTTATTGATGCATTGTGATCTCATTTCAATCAGGAGGGAAAAATTATATTACAAGATGGAAAGTCAAAAATCTCTGGATTATTCTATGGTTGGTATAAAAAGAAAACAATAGAAAATCAAGACATAAGGTATTCTCAATATTCTCTGTCGGCTGCGATGCTGGAGCGGTGAATATAATCACTGTTTTTCTAGCGTGGAAGAATATGATTAAGATGTTAAGGCATTCTTTTCAAACGGTGTGTATGGTACTGTACAGTATGTTAAGTACAGGGGCAGACTGTTCCAAAGAGGAGATTTTAATTTGTACTTTCACAAACACTTGACAGAACAGTGCACACACATGCTTGTGTGCACACATCAATACAAACACACATACACATGCGCCCACACTAGCGTATACACACACCCTAATACACACAAACAATTTGATTGGACTAGCAAAGAGACAGGGAGTCAAGAGTTTTGTTCTGCTTGGTTTGATTCAGCTGGCCAGCAATCACTTGGCTGTTCGAGAAACTTTGGTCCCCGCAATGCGCTAATAGCTTCTCCAGCCTTCCACCATTACACAGGCCTAATTACTGAGGAGGAAAAACCTGGGAAAACTAAACAAGGAGCTGGTAAAACTGATAATGCTGAAATGAAATAGGTGGAGTCAAATTATTCGTGTGTTAAGTGCTTTGGACTGAGGAAACAAGGTATATTTGGATATTTTCCCTGTCTAGTTCCATTTTTTATTTACTCATGATGGTGGTAAATATAGTTTTCCATTACTTACGACATAATCAGTTCTCCTATAGGGACACCTCGGTTATAATGGATCTGAACATGGCAGAATGTTCCTCGGCATCATAAGCACTTATCCTAATCTGTGAAAATAGGGGAAATATTACAGTACGATATACCGGCTGTCACTTTAAATTGTGACTTTTAACTCAAATTAATATTACCTTGTTTAATATTTTGGTGCACAAAAAAGTGTGAAAATGTACTATTAAGAGCCAAGTGCATCCATATATTAATCAGATTAGATTTAAACAATGATTCTCAAAAGATTACCCTCTAGTGGAAGGTAGAGCATGACAACACAAAAGTGGTTTCCATTTCAGGAGTGGAATATGGAAAATAAAAATAATAGCAATTTCAGACAGCTTCTAGAACCAGATAGTAGTTGAAGTTGTTAGTACTTACTTAGTCATACTATACTTTTCAATATTCATTAAACCTTCTACATAGGTTCAGTATCACTTTAGCAAGTTACAAAAGGCTGTGTTATATGTAGTTTTTGTTCATTTTTTCAACCTCGCCTCAGGCTTAAGGTAGAGAATAATAGGGATGGAATACTATAGAGGATTTTTTATCATTTCCCTTCAATCAGCAACCACTGTTGCGATGCGAGTGAAACCCTTCTGCTCAACTCTTTCACTTTCTGCTGCTTTTAACACACTCAGCATCTCAGCATGATGTGTCCATATACTGTAGCTGCTCCCAAGTCTATATGGAACAGTAGAGTTTAATGGGCCTTTGCTATCAAGGCTCCATGACTTGATCACAAAGGTTTGTGAGCAGATCCTGAATGTTTTTTTTAATTTGTTTTTGCTTTGCTGATTGCATTGGTTTTGATATTTCAGTGCTTTTATTAAATTGTGTTAACTTCCCTGAATGTGAAAAAAGTGATTTTAAATAGCTATTCTTACCCTCACGTATGTTAGCATTAATTCCTATTGCTGGCTATGCATAATGGACCTCATTATTTAAGGTGGTTATGAAATTAATAAAACATTTGTAAATAATATATTTTGATTTTTGTTACAGTACCTTATTGTTCAAGTTGGTCAATACATAACTATTGTGATTGTAATGAACTAGTTGTGTCATTTAAAAACATTTATTAGTTGTAAAATAAAAACATTTCTGTACCTGCTTTAGTTAGTCATCTGGCTAATTTTCAACTGCAGTCATTTGGTAATATGTTCTGAAACCTATAAAGTTATAAACTATGAAGCTATAGAAATGGTATCATGCAAAAATCTGCTTTGTCAAAGGTGAGATCATTTGATATTCCATGTTTTTCTAGTATAGATATATGACAAATCTCAGGATGAACTTGGTGTGTCTTGTCACAGATCATTGCCTTCATCACAATTGACTCTCCTATCACAGCTGGGAGAGTTAAGACCATCAAGCAGACTGATCAAGTATCTAGTGGTGATAATCAGTTACTGTAGGAACCGATGCCATTCTTTCTCTTTACCTTTTGAGATGATTGTGGATGAAAAATTACGCCAAGAAGGTGTTGGAAACTGTGTCCACTCATCTGACAGAGAAAGTAAAGTACTTCAAAAGTACTTTACTTTAAAAAATAAATATAAACAAATGTATTATTCAAAATCAGTCTGGTTCTAATTAGAAGGAATTATGTGTCTCTAAGTGATAGAAAGATGTTCATATAATGTTTGTAATGCTCTCATTTAGTTTAAGAGCTCCTACTTTTGTCTTGGCTGGTAGTAGACATTCTTCTCTTCAGAATTATCCCATTTTGTGTCATATTCAATCACCTCCACGTATGCATTGCCTTCATGCACATTTCCTGCCTGCATCCGTACCAGGAAGAACACTAAGCGTTATGAAATTATGAAAAATGTTGCTGTAAATAGTGTGATTTGTGACCCAACTAAATAGAGGGAAATTGAGAATGAGGAAATTATTTAAGTTTTTCCATTGTTGCACGATATATATTGTCATATCGCACAGTCCTAGACTAACTTTTCTGCTAGACATCTGGCTTCCACTTCAATGGACACAAAAGACTCTTCTTACACCCAATGCAAAGCACCACCAAGCACCACACAAGTGTCTATGTCAGTTTCAATTGTCGTTTTCCTATCTAGTTCCCACATATAAATAGCAAATACATAGCTGGGTGTGTAGAACCCAATAATGTAATACTAATAATAATTCATTAATTAATAAGCTCCATGTACAAAAAAAGAATACTCTTATTTTCTTTTTCTTTTTTATGTTTTGAATGTTTGTGTGCTGTTTCACATTGTAGAACCCAATATAATAACATAATAAGCAGAACCCAATAATATAACAATCTCCCGATAATGTCATAAAAATAACCTTAACTCCATCAACAATGTAATAAAAGCTGATAATGTCATAACTTCCCAATAATGTAGTTGACATTATTTATTATACATTATTTTCAAAGATGCAATACCCATTTCTAATAACATAGTACAGTATGTTTTATTTGTGAATAGTACACAGTACTGCATTGTCAGTGTATAGATGTGAATTCTATGTACTGTACATTTTGTATGATACAGACCTATACCCATTCCATACCACAAAGTTCACCGAACTTACTTTTCTCGCAGACAGATTCTCTCTGGCCCCTTTACAGATATAGTCTAAGTATTGTTCAGCACATTGTCTAAGTCTAACCTCATGAACCTGAATGAAGCATTCTAGTTGCCCAAAACACATGAATAACTCTTTTGAACCATGCGCTTGGTGCTGCAACCAATTTTATTGCTTTCAAAACTAGCAAAAGTGGATTCAGACACTCCCTACATGCTTGCATCATTAAAATAGGGCCGAAAAGCTTCTTAACCCACCCACAAAGGCAGATATTGGCTTAAGGGGCTCTCCAAACTTAAAAACGCAGTTGAGGAGGCCAGGACGATGCCTGACTCAATCAATATTCATCAACATGTGAATTGTGTTCATGGCTTCAGTACAGACCTTAACAGAGGGACTAATTACTGCTCAAATATTATGTATGCACTACATAGGAAATACCTTGGGCAAAACGACAAGCCATAATGATACAAATCTTGCACACCAACACCTTAACCATAGGTAATGAGATATATAGACTTTACAAACGGTTTCTGCCAGTCAGTGTGTGTGTGTGTATTTCTTTATGTGGACATGGTCAATAGAGGCTTATAAGTCCTCGGGAGAAAATGAAATCCCCATCCAGACAACAGCTCCCAGTGGGCGTCATGCTGTCTGGAGATACAGACCCCCAACCCCCCCGACCACCTCCCTTCATGCAACAAAAACGATGAGTGGAATATTGGGAGGGGGTGGGTGGGAAGAAGAGGTCCCCTGAGTTAAGGATGTTTTCAATTTTAGAGAGAGACGTGATTTCAGCCCCGACAGCCTGAAGCTTTCAGTCAAAGAGACAAGTCCTCTCAGTTGTATGTGTGTGTGTGAGTGTGCGTGTGTGCGGGCAATGGTGCGTGCACACACACACACACACACACACTCAAGATCCATTTAATCAATCCATGTGCCTGGGCTTCAAGCCTGCGCACTCATATACATCATACCAAGGTGTGGCATGAGCATACTTCATATTGCCTGGCGAGATAGATTTATCATACGAGGTGGCCCCATGCCTCATATCCTACGTGGCCATCGATCGGCCACATGCCTGTCCCCCTCCTGAACTTCCACTGGGAACCATTCCATCTCGGGATGGAAGTCTAGTGCCCAACTTTGACACATTGCATTTTGGATTTGGCTCTTTTCCTGGCACCTTATTAAGGGGAGCTGTTAAGACAACCGTTATTCTTTTTTTGTCCGCTTCTTTGACTGGGTTTGCATTCTGCAGAGTTGTCTTCTACAGATTCTAATAGACGCCCTGTCTCTAACGTTATTGCAGTTGGGATGCAATATGTTTCATAGCTACGGCTTTGGTCGTAGTGTTGTAATCTACAATATCCTCTCCTACTGATGCATCAGGCGCCTCTGATGTGCCGAAACACTCTTCAGAATGTGAATTACTTATGAAGCATTGATTTTGGTCTGCCCTCTCTGCTCGGATGGGAGTCTGCGGGTAATAGGTTGAATGAGTTGGTTCCTCTGCGCTTCAGGTGGAGTTTGAAAAAGATATGCTGGTTTCATCATTTTTTTCAAAAACCCCTCCGCTCACCCCTGAATCCGCCTTGCTGAAAAGTCTCTTCCCTGACGGTAATCAAAGGCTTCTTCTGACGAAGATGACAGTTCCCTTCTCAGACCGAGTCAACGCGGTTGTTGTAAATAGTGCAACCACTGCCGGAAGCAGGGCCATGTCCCTCATATGGTCAAAGGCCGCATTCTGGTCCCAGGAAGATGAGGCCGGTGGTTTTCTTTTTCTTTTTTCCCTGTCAGTGTGGCCTGTTGGTTAGGCTGGCCTGCAGAGAGATTATATATCTCGTGAGTACTTGCTTGGCTCCTTGGGATGGTAATGCAAGGGAGGATGTGGACACCGGCATGTGGGATTTGGTGGGAGAGGGTGGGGGGACAACCAATACGTTCCAAGAGGTCGGCTGGAGAACAACATTAGAATGTCACAAGAGACCCGGGTAAATATTCTAGATGGGTGATTCTGGGCATTGTTTTAGCTGAAGGCAATAGCAGCGGAGAGGAGATGTGGAACTCAAGGGCTGGGGCGTTTCATCAGCTTGAAAGAGGTCCAGCATCTAACATCTGGTTCACCAGCACTCTGTCCAAGACCATGCTGTCTCATAAGACAAGGGGTGTGGGTGGAAATCCAGAATTAGAACGAACGAGAGAAAGAGAGTGAGAGAGAGAGCAAGAGAGAGAGCGAGAGAGAGCAGAGAGAGAGAGAGAGAGAGAGAGAGAGAGAGAGAGAGAGCGATAGTGTGCGAGTTCCGGGACAGAACACCATAAAGCATTGTAAGCAGGAGTATTTTGGGGTGGTATCTTTTTAATTTCATGCACGACGGCTCTCGCATTTATCTACACCCACTCACCCCCCAACCCCCTTCAGCACTTCCCATCTTTCCATACTGTGATGTTCTTTCTCTCCTTCATCTAACATACTGTAGGTTTGTTCTAACTGTGGGGGGGTGGGTATTTAAATGACGACAGATTGATGGGATGGAGCAGTGGAGACAATTCTCGTTTTCTCATTTTGAACCCTTTCGTTTTTGCCAGCGAGTCCCTTCATATGTGAGGCAGGGCAGGTCTTATATGCACTAGTAGCTTTGCACAATTTTGTAATTAATATGCTAACACACTGCCAAGAACTCTAACTTCCCTCCGCTGCTCACCTTTTCTCACCAGATGTGTTTGTAAAAACACATCTGAGCACAAACACTTGTTTAAACCCCTAGGGGAAGTCCTAACATTGAGGAACAACCACTACCAACACTGTACCTTTGAAAATGAAGAAGTAAGCTAGTGTGAATGAATGAATGAATGAATAAATAAATAAATAAATAAATAAATAAATAAAGTAAGAAAGAAAGAAAGAAAGAAAGAAAGAAAGAAAGAAAGAAAATAAATATACTTTTAAATAATTACACAATCAACAGGCATTCTGGAGTAATGCTATGACTTGATTTGCTGCTGAGTTTAAATAATAATTATTAAATGTCTGATGTGGATTTACCACATCCATTTCTCATCACGGTGACATATTTAGTAGTCTGCTGATTGTCAAAACTAAACAAATCCATGTTTGAAAAGTTCTATTTTTGTAATTATTTGGCCCTTGCTTAATGACGAACTATTCATTACTTAATTGTGATTCATAAGGAACCACAAGTAGGTCCTAAATCGTTAATATGTTCTCAAATGACTCATTCTCGCAAAGTCAGCAGCTAGTAAATAATTAGTGCAGGAACTGTGCTGTAAAGTGTTACTCGTAAGCTGTTTGCGGTCCCCTTGTGAGTGATGCGGTAGAGCTCGTGCACGGGCAATTACAAGGCCTTTGAAAGTCGGGCTTCCTGATTTTATATGTATTAAATGTCACCGGCCACCTGTAAACAATACATCCTGTCCAAATTACACAGTTGGTGATAACCTTGGTTTAGTTACGGTCTCTTCTCTGTCGACTCTGCATTTCACAGATGGGGGGCCCCCGGCAGCCAGAAAAAGACCTCATAAACAGATGTGCTTGGGACACTAAAGAAAGAGGGTGTAGCAAGTATAAAAAAACAAAAAAAGACAAAGAGATGAATTTAACGAAGCTTCAACTTCAACTCTGACCTGGACAGCTGCCAATCTGTCTCTGCTCCATCTTTAGTTTGGGATTCACCGTACAGCACTGACCGAGCGAGGTCACGATGGGTGGAGGGAGGGGGGCTTACTGACAGGGCTGAGGAGTGAGGCTGTGAGAGACAGCTTGACCCTTGACCCTAATGAGTCAGTGGGAGAGAAATCCACTACCAAGTTCAAGTGTCGCTCTCTCAAATGAAGAGGAGGATACTGGTGGTAATATGTTGTGCCTGAGAAACCTGATTTTCTCCTGTGTTTGGGGGGAGGGCTTCTGTTGCTGGAACCTCATTAGCCAAGCTCGTTAAGAGACTTAATTAATCCAATATGGCCACTCTGATTGCTCCTAACAGTTCAGGGCCAAAAACTCCCCTTCCAGTGTTTCTGTCAACACCTCTCAAGTACTTCTGTTTAGCTAGCCAGTCTGTTCGTCTGTTTTATGTCGTAAAAGGGCCCCTACTCAATTCTGCCTGTCAGACTTTATTTTCTTCAGTGCCCTGGGTTACATATGCTAAGAGATACAGGATCGTTGCAATCTGCCATTGCAGCCCATTGGAAGCAAACAACAAACAGCTAAGGTTTGGCATACATAAAATTACACACGTCTGCAATTGGACACATGCCCTGCTCGCGGCCAGGTTTCTGTGGTCCATACATGGTGGAGGTCAGTGTGAGGTCCATGTCCCAAGTTTGCCTCTTACAGTAATGCTGGGCGAGAATGAAGCTCAGCCTTTCATGGGCTTAAGAGGTAATTGCACCTAGGTGCGTGGAACGCTCCAATTCCCTTATTTATTAGCCAGCGTTATTGTTAAGTATGGATTATTATCTGCCTCCCTCCGTGCCACTGGAGAGATGGTTGGCTGACGGTACGGTAAAGACAGGAGGTAAAAGGTGAGGAAGGACAACAGGCTTGTGAGAGATTTGAGACAATAACGCTCAGGAAAATATATATAGTTAATATACATCTGACTGTGATTGTTTCTATTTCATTATTCATTGTGAATCCAAATAGGCCAGCATCAGAATGTACATAGATCAACAACATGACATTTTTCCACATAATCCAGTTTATGTACAGTACAGATGGGCGTATATGTCTTAACCCTCATCATGTCCTTATAATATCGTCTTGTGCCACAAGATGGCGCCATCTGATTGTGTATGACAGTATGTTTTTTTTCATGTCATTGCTGTGTATTCATTTCTTTATTAATTATTTATTTATGTATTTGTTTGTTTTTTTGTGCCTTTTAACCCTCCTGTTGTCCTCGGGTTTCAAACACACACCTTGTTGTGCCAGCAGTGTGCATCATATGTGTGTGTAAGCTGTAGAATTAGGTTTATCGCCCTCTATCTGCCACAAAGAGATAGAGATTTGGGTCAGCTTGACCCGGAAGACATCATAACAAACCAAAATGAGAAGTGTATTATGTAACTTTACCATGAATTATTAAACAATATCCTAAGGCTAATATACCAATAGAGCTACACCTGTGTTTATCATACTATGAAGGCTCTATAGACCTAAACGTGATGTGATGTAGTGATGTTGTTATTAATACTGAAATGTAGTCGGTATTCTGTAAACTAAAAGCACTAGAACAGCAGAAAAGAGTTGGCCTTAAGCAAGGCGTTTTCAGCCAAGACTCTGCCATCTAATCACAGCCTGCCCTAATGACTAAGCTAACATTAGCGCCCCCTCGTATTATTTACTGTTTTGCAATTGCGACAGAGTGGAGATGAGGGAGACTTGAAGGATGAAACGGTTGTGTTGGTATGTGCCTGTGTGCCTCCCACCCAGCCCCCCGCCCCCAGCTTTTGATGTGGCTATTCTGCCACTGAATGTGGGATTAATTGAGTGGGTCAATTGCGATGCAGTGATAGCGCGCGCCGTGCAAAGCCCTCGTCATTAAATCATTACAAAACATTGAATATGGATTTGTGTCATTTATTTCGCAGGAGGGAGGGACCTGCGTTGCAATGTTAATTGAATATGGTTCATGCTGATTGCAAATATGACTCATGAGGTGGTGTGTGTGTGGGTGGGGAGGGGGTGTTTGTGTGTGTCCGTAAATCGAATTAACATCAAGTTTGTATACAAGGGGGGTTTGGGGGGGGGGGGGTGCCTCTAATGGTCCAAATGGGGAGACTTCACTGATAAGGCTATGCAGTGGCACTAATTCAGTGTCACACTATATTCCCATTTGTCTCATAGCCCCTTTATTAGCACAGTGTCATATCTCATTACCTTATTAGTTATTAGGGAGACTTTGAAGCAAGTGAGTGTGTGTGTCAATGTTTACTCTTTTAGCTCACCCTGCCCCCCACCCCTCGCATGCCCTCTCTAAATGAAGGGGAGGGTTTAATGACAGCTTGAGAGGATTCTAGAGATTTAATAGGAAATTGCAACTGTCACTCAAACTATCCGGGATGGTGCCACAGAAGGGAAAGGGATATTGCGTGAGTGAAAGAACAAGGGAGGTGGAGAGAGAAAGAAAGAGAAAAGGGATGGAGGATAGACTGTTTACCAACTAGTCCGCCGTATTGTTTTGCTGATGGCTTTGTGGGCTTTGTGCCACAGGATAAACACACATCTTCCCATTCAATGCATCCAGTATGCTTGCGCTTACACACATGCACGCACACACATGCACGCACACACACACACATGCACGCACACACATGCATGCACACACGTGCATGCAGTGTTACAAAACTGTAGCCAAAAAACATAAAAACACAAAAACACATACATATGCAATTTGGCAGTAGCCTGTAGCCAGCACATTCAATACAACACATTCATTTTGGTTTCTCATATTCATTTTGACAATGTCGGTAACAGCCTGCATACGTAGCATGGCTATAATTAGTTTTGTACACTTCTGTCTGTTATTAGTTTTTACAAGGCAAAGTGAAGTCCCCCTTAGGACACACCTAAATGTTCTGTTATTGTGGCTTGTGTTGACGTGATTCAGAATGGCACCCGGCGCATCCTGTTGATTGGAATGAGACACTCGTTTCCCTCGGAGGACTGTGTTCTCCGTCAACAATAACGCACATGCGTGCCTGCGATTATTACCACGGAGACCACCATGGACAGTTGAGCACGAAAGCAGACTTGAGTGAACAAACTGGAGTGTAACTGTGCTGTCAATCACATTTTAAATAGAGTGTTTGCATGGGTTCTCTGAACAAAATGGTAGGCCGGCGTCGGACATTTTCCTATATATGAATTGTTTGACAGAGGGTCATTCAGCCTTAATTGTGGCTGGCTGGCTGTGACGATAGTGTTGTCATGTAGAGGTCCAATTGAGGCTCACTCACAGAGTTATACTCCCACCTACTGTCTGAAAATGGAACTGAGATGTTGCCTCCCATTTGCTTGTGCATATGTTTGTGTGCGAGAGAAAGAAATAGATGGCTGACAATGAAAAAGCCATCTCTCTCTTGTTAAATATATAGGTATGAAGGTAAAAGTTACTATGATCTATTAAAAATTGCGTTTACTAAGTTAATATCTACTTTATATGTCTTTATACATATCTCAGCCCAACAATATCACATGTAAGCGGCTGTGCTCATTTGGATGAACCCAACAACCCATGTGCTCACAAAATCAAACACATGCACACACATCAGTTATTGAAAGACCAGGATTGGATTACCTTGCACCACAATATGTGTGTGTGTGTGTGTGTGTGTGTGTGTGTGTGTGTGTGTGTGTGTGTGACAGAGAAGCACATAAATCACCTGTATAACACAATATCATATTTAATATTTCCTCTTTATTTATAATTTTAAGACTGGTTGCGATAATGTCCTACTTAGCACCAAAGTATGATACCTAACATTCCAAACTTAAAAATATATTTTTCTTAATTTTGCTGAATTTGATAGAATTCTTCACAATTCCTACATAACTGATTGTAATACCCAAACCTGTCATCCTAACATACCTGCATGTGAGGGAATATAATACCTAATTATAAGACTTAACTCTGGGTCTAAATGACCCAAATCACTATCTCTTTGTGGCAGATAGAAGGCGCTAAACCTAATTCTACAGTTTACACAGATATATGATGTGCACTGCTGGCACAAC
>JAODUG010077526.1:0-12959 GCA_027564795.1 Aphredoderus sayanus
GTGCGGGAGTGTGTGGGTGTGAGAGAGAGAGTGTGGGAGAGAGAGAGAGAGAGAGAGAGAGAGAGAGAGAGAGAGAGATAAGGACAGAGAGAGAGGGAGAAAGAGAGAGAGGGAGAGGGAGACAGAGGGTGAGGGAGAGATAGAGGGGGGGTAGAAAGAAAGAGGAATAGAGGACAGGCAGGGTGGGGGCCGGGGGTGAAGGGGTGGGATGGCTGCTCATCAGAGTTAATGATGTGAAAAATCCCCCAATTAGAGCGTTTTCCTGCGCTGGAGGATGAGTTCAGAGCGGGGTCCTCTGACCAACCGAGGAGGGGGGGGATTTGTGCCTGGGATGGACCGAGTCGAGCCGAACCTCAACGCTCACTCGCTGGCCTGGCTACAGAAGTGCCTGGCACTGCTCGGGCCGGCAAGGGGCCTGTGGCACAGTCAGGGGCCTGGGTAGGCATGCGTTGAGCCAGAGTCACTCAAAGGGAAAGCATGGGAAAAGAGCAGCAGATAAACATTAAGACGGAGAGAGGTGACGTTAGTCAGTGAGCTCCAATTCACCCAGGGTTCATTTGAATGCAAGCCTAAACTAAATGTACAGCTCAATATGTTTGTATATGATTTCCTGTTGGACTTACAGGGATTTCTCTACAAATACCGCACACTTCAATGTGCACGAGATGATAATGACTGTTATAAAGCAATCCCACGATATTGTCTAAGTGCTACACAAGGTCCTTATTGCCGCGACAGGGATTGAAATATTACTTCTGTCACATCTTTTCATATTTGCTCTTCCATAACATCGGCCAATCTAATTTGGACATCTGGATTGTCGGAAAAATCAATTTTGTCCACATGCTGCTTGACCTTGAACACAGAATTACAAACACGGTTCAAAGGGTTGAAGCCTTCCTTAAAGCTGGTGAAGACACAGACAAGGCATTTAATCCTACTGACCTGTCCCTCGGGAGATTTGAGCTGTAGCTACATCACTCTCCTCACACAATAATATAAAGATTATTCTTCAAACACATGGCTTGAAATGTATTTTATTTTTCTTTGGAATTGTTGTACCCAGGGAAGTTAAAAAGACACAAAAGGCAATAAACTTAAGTTTTTATCATTATGTTAACCCAACATCCATTTAATTGTTTTCATAGAATGCCATATAGAGAGTAGTATTAAATAGGCAAGTCACCGGTATTACAAAACAACTTAGCTGTATCTTTGGGAAACCAGCAGAATAAATAAAGCATAAACAAACTCCATAATTATTGTCTTCATTAGGAACAATTATGTCCCTAATGACTAATTGATTAATATAGTAACCTATTATTTTGCTCCTGCAGCCAAGCAGTTCTAAATAAGCTGCGGCTGTAGTTAACAGACTTATTGGAAGGACGCGTTCCTTGCAGAGGATAATAAGTGAAAGGAGCGGAATTAATGGGGTTTGATTAAGAGAGCTTTTCAATGGAATACAGCTTTTTCGCATGACATAATTGGAGGTCAGTGAAGAGGGGTGTTGGGAGGGGGTTTTTCTTGCTGGCGCGAGTTTGTGTGTGATAGAGAGAGTTAGGGAGAGAGAGAGAGAGAGAGAGAGAGAGAGAGAGAGAGAGAGAGGGAGAGAGAGAGAGATAGAGAGAGAGAGCAAGAGCAAAACCTAACAGCTGTTTTATTTTCATACGTTTTGTGGGTCAGGTGTTGTTCCCTCAGAACACACACTTCAATAATTGTTATTACAGTCAGTGTGTACTTATTCAGTGATGCATTATTGGTAACATTTATTGAGGAGTTATTTGAGAGTTGCTTTAAGAGATGAGACTTCAATGAGAATTTGCATATAAAGTCTAACATAAAACACACCACACACAACCTGTGTGTGTGTAGCACACATCATTTAACATGCAGTCAAAAACAGCTATGGCACACGTGACCTGCACACGTGTCCCACGTGAATATTAAAGTACAATTATGTTATGAAGAAGGAGTACAAATTAAATCTGTAACTAAATGCCAAAGATGAATGTCAAATAGTGAGATACTGGCATTCCACCTATGGACTATGCCCCCTTATATCAGTTAATATGTTATATGTATTAATAATACTGTAATTTGTCCTTGACAAATTATATCATTAATTATTTAAATGAGTCAATAAATTGCATGATAATGCACTTAGTAGAAAGCCTTAGCTAAATATTTGTATATTTATTTGTCTGTATGGCTGCTTCCAAACATTCAAAACTTCCATGCATGTACTGTAAGCTACAGTCTTTTAACCTTCCTGTTGTCTTTGTTATAGAGTATCATATGTCTGTGTACGCTGTAGAATTAGGATTGGTGCCTTCGATCTGCCACAAATAGCTAGTGCGTTGGGTCAGTTTGACCCGGAGGACAACAAGAGGTTTAAACTGTAAACTGGAAGTTGCAGCCCTGTAGTATCACCTTTACTCGACAATAGTGGCAGAGAGGATAAGGTCCCAATATTTTTAGGGTTTTATAATATATATAATTCTAATAATATAATACTGTAGATCTTTTACGCCATCTGTGTTTAGTACCTGGTAATTACAATTGTCAATGGATAATTTGCTTACAAATATATGCAGAAGTTAATAGGGCATGCATAAATATATCTAGTCCATATCATATCAAACTATATCATAATCACACAAACATTACATTATTATCACATTGCCATCAACACATGATAGATCTCAAAAGAGATACCCAATATGGATCACCCTGATTTTGTTATAGTAATGACTGTGGATTGGACTATTGTTACCTGCAGTAACATGGATGCACACTGGAGGACGCCAACACTGTTTCATGTTAAAAGATAACATCCTTTTTTAAGATGCCCTTACAATATCGTCTTGGACCACCAGGCGGCGCCATCTGATTATGTATGATTGTATGGTTCTTTTTATTGTTATTGATGTGTGTAATTTTTTCTTTTTTAATTATTTCTTTATGCATTTGTTTGTTTTTTGTGTGCCTTTCAACCATTATGTTTTCCTTGGGTTTCAAACACACACCTTGTTGTACCAGCAGTGCACATCATGTCTGTGTAAGATGTAGAATTCGGTTTAGCACCCTCTATCTGCCACAAAGAGCTAGTGATTTTGGTCATTTTGACCCAGAGGACTTCATGCAGGTTAAATAATTAATTTAGCATTGATTTAAGAACAAATAAGCTTAATGGAAAAAAAGTACATACTGTCAAGTTGTTATAAAAATATGTGTACATATAGCAACATATCACAAGTAGGTATTCCAGATATTAATTTATTGAATTTATTGAAGAAATCAAGAAAAGGTCCCCAAACAGTTAGGAATGTTCCGTTAACCGTTCCTATTTCAGAAGGTAATCCTCTCCATTTGTATAAATGTATATCCATAAATACACTCTGCAGGTTTCACCTAGTCAGATGTAAGACATTTTAAGACCATTATGAATTCAATTTAAGACCTGGATAAAAAAAAAGAAAAAAAAAAGAGCATGCTTCCTTTGCCCAATGTCAAGGGAATGTTGAACTTACTGATTAAGCTAAGGCATTGTTGTTTTTAAGCAACTTTTTACCATATTTTTAATGTCTGGCTTCCATGCTGTGCGCGCTCTATATTATTTTTAAAACGAAGAATGAATTAAAATAACTTTGTAACATGCCACACATGCGTCAACCAATTCATAACTTTAGAATCCATGCCAAGATTCCAAGCCAAGAATCGCTAAACTTACCCCCATTGCTGAAGAATAAATCAGTTTAACACACACACATACCTACAGACAATCCAAAGAGACTCACAACAAATTACATTTGGACTAGCGAAACAAAAAACTACAACACTAATGGCAAAAAAACTAAAAAATTCGAATGCGCTGCGGGAGCATTTCAATGAGTGTTAGATATAGTTATTCGACGTAGGAAAAATAAGACCTGTTTAAAATTATTTAAGACCTAGAACACAATACTTCATCAAATGTAAGACTATTTATGGAAACCCAGTGGAAACCCTGATACTAACAATTGCATGTATAATTTTACTATAATACAAATGTGACACAAAATCATATCATATCATATCATATATTTAAAATTACAAATTGAGCATGTTATGCTCAATTTGAGCATGATGTTATATCATGACATGCCAGTCAGATGTATATCTGTTATGATGAGTTATGATAATGTTTTGTGTAAACCTCAATGTTTGCACTGTAGCAAAGGTGCACTGTTTGCATACTTGCATGACTAATTTTCCATAGCAAGTAACCATTATTGTTCTGAAATGTAAATGAAAACACACCTTTTCAACCTTAGCTCTAGTGAACAAGCTACTGTACCAAGAATATTGCTCAGCAAACACTGTGCCTTGTTCAAACATTGACTAAAGTGTGTTTAACCATTTGACATGCAACCATTTGACATGCAAGGGCCAATATGCACATTTAGGCCATGCCAGGCCTTTCTCTAAAGGATGTGGAGTCTGTGAGCATGTGTGTGTGTGTTTGTGTGCCAAACTGACCCCCACCACCCAAAATAAAGCCCAGAGCAATGTGCCGGTTGGAGCCCCATGAGAAAAAGAGAATGTGTGCTGTCTGACTGATAACTTGTCCGTCCTGTTATTTTACCCCCTAGCCTGCAGATGGAGAACACAGAGGTCCTGCTCTGGCCTATTCAAGCATATTAACCTGTTCTGTGACATTACCAGAACAGGTTAACACATGTACAATGCCCCGCATTGTAGAAGAATACTGTATCACATTACAGTAAATATACAATGGCATTGTCCATCCATACATCCATTGTCTTGCCACTTAAAATGGGATAGCATGCAACATAGAAGTAACCATTGTTATATAATGTTGATATACTAGGAGAAAAGGACCCTGTAATGTTGGGGATACTTATTGTGTTGTCATATGATCATCAGGATAAGTTAGCTTCACAAGTTAGCCACAATGTAACCTCCTGGTTGTTTCCTTTGCAGATAACACCACATCCTCCAGAGATGCACAATTAATGCTGCTAAACCATGTCTGTCTACTCTAGACAGACAAGGTTTAGACTTTTTTAGGAAAGGACTGTAAGTAGAAACTTTCTCTGTCTCTGTTTTGCACTCAGCCATGAAAATCAAATGTCCCACAGATCCAGTTACCACTGCTGTCATTCCTTTGTTTTTCAGCATACTGCTACATAGACTTCTTCTACGTGAACGGCTGAAAAACATCTGGACTGGACTTCTATTCATGCTTCAAAATATTCAACATATTTACAAAGCAGACTGCAAACCCTTTGGATCACATATCTGCCTTTCTAAATGTAAAACAGTCTAAATTAATTTCAAATAATGATTTTGTTTCTATCACCAATAAAATCCTACTGTACATAAACACATACTGTAGCCTTAACTGCCAGGGTTGTATGCCCATCATGAGGTAAAACGTTCTCTATTTGAAAAAAAGCAACAACATAAAACATTTAGACCTGCTTCAAATATATAAATATATAAAGGACTTGTTTTGGATTTGTAACTATGAATATTATCAAATGTAGAATATAATGTTTCTTTAGTTTAATTTCATATAATGATTAAATGAGCAACCATTTTATGGTCAGTAAAGTGAAAAACGCTTGAAAACGTACAAAATAAATGAGTTGGATTTTATGCATTGTCAGTTATAATGAACAGGTTTACTAGTCAAAGCGGTCCGACTGGAATATCTTCATTGTTACTGTAAAATGAGACAATTAGAACATCAGACCTACATTAGAGGTCTAGTGTATTGTAATAAGCCATTCTTTGGTCTCTGTATAGTTGTGTAACACATTATAACTGGATGTGTATGGTCTAATGTTAGATTGTGCATTAGGTTGAGGTTAGGGGTGCTATTAACAACCTTCAAAGTCAAACAAAACATAGTTTTTTAGTCAGTCATTTGGCCAGCCAGTCACACTCCCCCCTTCCTCTGCTTCAGAATCCTAAATGGTTATGCACTAAACCCATCAATATGCTGTTCTTTATGCAAGTGTTATTGAGGGGAAGGAACTACCTGGGCCTGTCCTGGACATATAACATGTATGGACAACAATGGATGGGTCTCTCCACAACTGTATCTCCTGCAGCTGCCCCTTATATGGAGGTGGTGTGCTGCCTTTGTGCAGCAGGCACAACGTGTGAACAGACCTGGCATAACTGACCGTGGCAGGTTAGACCACCATGTGGCATAGATTAGCTTACTTTTTACACACTAAACTCAACCACATTATAGTAGTGTGTAAATGTTTATCGTGATCTTAACTGAACCCATGGGGTCCTAGACGGGTGGAACCATACAATAGAACTTGTGAGGACGGGAAATATATTATAGTGTCTTATTAGACTTAAACACATGCGGGTATATCTACACTCGTATTTAACATGTTAATTACTTGTTTTTTACATCGGCCGTGTCAATGCAGCAGCCTGCAGCTGTAGTAATGAAAGTCTTACCATAAAACTATCTTGAAATGTCTATACTTTTGTTCTGTGATTATCTACTACAAAATAAATACCTGGTAGGCCATATGCCTGCAGTTTTCCTTATAGGCAAATTCATTAATAAGCTGCTTGTAGTCCTGCGTCTCACATAGACGCACGACACATGACACATTTGTTTACATCCCTAAACATTTCCTGGCATGTGACTCGTCAACGTCATTAGTAACGAGAACCGCATGGTGCAGAGTTTGAAGTCTAACATACAGCAATAAAATGTACAGTGATAAATACAACGGTTTTCTCAGTAAAGTCATAGTCATGCTGTGTTCTGTTACCTGAAGTCAAACAAGTATTTTCTACGAGAAAATAACAAGGAGTCGGCCAACTGTAAGTTCAACTTCTTTCAACTTGTAAGTTAAGTATTACAATTTGTTGTCTGGGCATCAAATAGCCGATGTCATGTATTAAAGCAAATTGTAATGGTAATGTATGCATGTATGATCAACACAATGGCCCAATTGTTCTTTAATTTTTAAATCATGTTACTGTTTAACCATTAGGCCTATAAAAGTGAACAGTATTCAACTTTTATATTTTCTTACACGTCAAAACTGAAACGTCAATACTGAAACCGTATAGAAACCGGTTTAATGGAACAGCTTGTGAAAGTTCCTTCCTTGGAATAGCATAACAACAGAAACATTTCCCTCTCCAAGCTACAGACATCTCCTATTCTTTTTTTATTGTTATTGGTGTGAAATGTCCTTGGAAATGAAAACGATCATGTTTCCACGTTCCATGTTTTGCCTGATTTAATACATTGCTGAACCTAAACTGAAATCAGACACATATGGAATGTGTTTCCTGAAAAATATTTATGCTTTCCCTCCATCTCCTTATCTCCCCCTTCCTTCCTCCCTACCTATCTGTTTCCTTCTCTCACCCCACAAGTCTCTTCTGACTTGACATTCAGCACACAGCAGAGCGGTAGAAAGTTAGGCTCCGAAAATTGACACAATGTAACTGTTTGTTGCTAAGGTAAAGGCTAGCCCAGTACGTTTACCTGACGCTAAAGTCATTCGTTCTTTACATTATTTATTTGTGCCCGATAGCCATTCCCGATGTATCCTACTCGCAAAGTGGTAGCCTACAGTAAACTGTCCATTATAAGCAGTCCTCGTCGAAAGCGATTTCTGCTGCGTCCACTAGATGGCACGCGTCTTTAACTCTAAAACTGCTGCGTTGCTTATCACCAAACACTAGATGCAATCAGTTTGTTTGGTTTGCAAATATTGACAGAGCCAACAAATTAGCTTTTGTCAGTCTAGGTGATTCTGTAGTATTTAAATAGAAATGGTAATCTTTGGCAACTCCTATAGTATTTATAATACGTTATATAAAAATGTTTTAAATGAAGTGTTGACCTGTAAGACTATTTCTCCATTGACATATTTATTTTATTTCTTTCTGAATATTACACACATCCACATACTGTAGTACAGTAGTTTACGAGGTGTGCATGTGTGAGTGTGTGTTTGTGTGTGTGTGTGTGGACGCACGTGCATGCTCTTAGGGGTTGGAGAGCCTGTCATTTTGGCATCAGTTACCTACTAGTGGTTAATATTTAACAAACCTATGTCTTCTACAACCCAGAGAAGACATCTCAGGTATTCAGTTTATGATAACAGAAAGGAAACGTTAGAGGTCAAGTTCTGCAATTTTACAGGGCAAAATGGAGATTGTAGTCCATCATTTAGATCAGTAACTAGTGTGCATTTATACATTGCATCAAGTTTGCACAAAACCTTTCTACTGTTCTCTCTTACAGTTGTGCTTTGGCTACACCTACTGTACCAACCAGAGGCTCTGCTTCGATGTCACGGTTTGAGGTAGACATCTAGCTTCTCCCCTTGCACTCACACATGCACAAATGCACACACGCACGCACACACACATCCCAGCCTTCTTATGAGTGTCATAGGTTATTTTGCTGTAAATTATAACTCCAATATAAGAGGTGAAATGCTTTTGTTGTGCATCAGAGTGCCGCTCCTCAAAGATATATGGTCTGTATCTGGCCGTTATCGTTATCAGATGTCGATAGAGAATAGCATTCGGTCACCATATAAATGTGTAATCTTTACCCCAGACTTTTAAAAATAACGATACAAGTACCAGCACCCACACACACACACACACACACACACACACACACACACACACACACATGTGCGTGTGCCTGTTGCTGAGTCATAGATTAGTCAGCAAATCTCATGTATAGGCTTGAAAAAGTCTGTTGAATAAAAGAAGATAACAGTGCAAGGGGAAAATATAATCATGTGTATATTTCATATAAAATGGTTAACCAGCTTCCTAATGTTATTTAATAATCATGTTTATTTAACATGCCATACAGTATGTTACACTGAATTATGACATGTTGTAATGCTGACATATTGATTGAAAAGCTGTGTAATGCTATGCTGCCAAAAATACAATCGGTTGGGGTCAAATTACGTTTATGTTGACTTGAGGTTTCCCTTTTTGCTGTTCCCCCTTAATGACTGTTTGAACGTGATTCAATGGGGTGTAAATTCCTCATCATTGGCCTTTGTGTAGACATGACATCAAGAAATCATGATGTTGTTGCTAATTTCTGATGATATTCAGGAGCATATTAGACAGTTTGATGCATCCTAATTATGTGCTGGGTTTGATTAGCCTCTTTATATAAATGGTGATTGCCTGCTTAACATTTAACATTCTCTCTCTGTTCGTGACTGCTTGGAATCTCATTCAATCCCATCAATAACTCTGTTTTATTATGTAATTAATTGGCAAATTTACAGTTTCAACAGAGGTTGGACAGGCACAGTCATTTTGGAGATGTAACAACATAGCAACTGATAATATTTGTAATATCCCTGATACGCCTGAATAGCATTAATAATAATAACACTAGTAATAAATAAATAAATAAAATTATAGTTTAAAATGGAATAAATTAAACACATAAGATCCAACACTATAAAGAATAAAAACTTGAAAATGTGGCATTATAATTATACTCTCCCATACTGTATGTTCAGTGTCACTGTAGGCATCTTGGAAAACTAAAATCTGAATAAATCTAAATAATCTACCTCTTAGACATTAGAGCATAATTTAGTCATTTATACAGACCTCCCTGTGCATGAAATTAATAAATCAACCCTAATACAGTCTAACTACGGTAGCTTGCAATGAACTGTCCAAGGCACAGACCAGTAAAAGTGCAGTTGACTGCCACTGAACCTTCTAAGGGCACTCAACAAATGTTGGCATTGTAAATTAAAAAAACAACAAGCTTGTACAGCATGTTTATCTGTATTCTGCTTACAGAAGTGATTGGGTGGTCTAATAGAGACCCCGTGATACACACTATGGGGGAAGGGATGTGTGTTTAGTGTGTATCCATATGCAGCCATGTGTATGTGTGTGTGTGTCCCTGAGTATGCACGACGTCCTAATGCTGCATGTGTGCTGTGTGATATGCGTCCATGCTGTGCGGTGCAGATTGCGGCACAGTGGGTACGGCAGTATGTTGGTGCTAGCTCTGCTTGTGATGGCCGCCAGAGAGTTTTAAATGAAGCAGCATGGCTTCCTGTACCGATGCAAGCCACCAGCCACCCTGCTAAAAGCAGGCCCAATCAGGACACGCTTCTTCTCACTGTGCTGTAGAACCTGGACCATAAGGTCAATGCTGTTGCCATAGGTTTGCTGAGTCTGTGTGTATGTTGACCAGTGAGGCAGGATTTGACCTTCAGCGGGAGATATGCTTCTCATCTTCTCTGATGCCATTATTTGTAATGCTGTAATTGCTACTAACATGGCAAATTATTGTGGACTCACCAGGTATATGCCTGTATTTTGCACAACATGTTGTATTGATTCATTGTTATTTTGGAGTGCATTGATGATTTTATGTCTCCACTGACAACCCTTTATTAATCATTCATTATTAGTTGATGAGACCAGTTGGTAATGAATCAGGAATCTGCTTTGTACAGCAGATTTATCCCAAGCAGTGCTTCATGGATAGCTACAGTATGGGATTCATTATTGAAGATGTTGCACTCCTATAATTGGATTTTAAAAGGTTATTTTTGTAGTTTGTTGTGTCACAGACTTTGTTACAGTTAATATTATACACTACATAACCACCCCATCCCATCAAACACACAATGCACAATTCTTGTATTACTCATCAGCCAGGGTCTGCACAGCTTGAAGAGGCTGGCCAGACCGGCCAGCCTCTTCAAAGAATGTGTTGTCAGTGTGAATACCGTATCTTTGTTTGGTCTTTGTGTAGTATCTTTTTTCCGCTGTGCTACTACAGTACCATGCTCTTTACTGTATATGGCATTATATCAGCATTATTCCTCAATGAGATCAAAGGCTGCTTGGAAAGGAAGCAATAGCTACACTCCTGTATCCCTGACACTTACAATGTATTTTAATTGATGCAAGTTGGTCAATACCATAAGTTTGTGAATGGACATGATTTAGCTGTCAAATATTTCTGTGCTGAATCCAGTTCCAAAATGGGCAAAAGCTTAATTTATTTGCTCGTTCAGAAACAGCAAGCTCCATATCTGTAGTAGAGGGACCAAACATTAGACGGGAATTTTGCTGTCAACTCAACTTGTGTCTGGGATATCGCTGTAAGCAGGTGCTTGAGAACAGTCTGATTGATCCCTTCACAAACTGCAGTTCCATTTTAAAGACTAAATAGGGAGGCACAGGGACCAACCTCCCTCCTTTAGTCTAACCCTGTTTCCATTCAGTTGCACTGTACTGGGGGATTAACTGGGTAAAGTGATAATCACAAGAGCAGGATATGTACAGCACAAATGTGTTAATTGGATTAGATAAAGGAAAATGTGTGATTGCCTGGTTGGAAGTCATGGCAATACATGCTAATCATATCCAGAATGTATTACAGAATATTTTGTCTTCATTTTGAGTTAGCATGTTTCTAGCTTGTTGGCATTTAATTGGAGTAGTTTGTTATATTGATCTTTGTATTCAAACTGATTTCACCATGATGTTTGCTTTATAGTCTTAATATTAAATAATAAATAATAAATAAAGTGTCATATTAAAATAAGCATTTGATGCCTGGCAAACGACCATAACTCACAGGTGTGCTGCCATCTTGCAGTTACTGTAACAAGCCGGGCTCCAGGTTTTCTCTGCTGATATCACAGCTTTCATTTGGTTCTTGGCTCAGTTTAAGAGATATATCTATCTTTAAAGATACTGGATAAACGCAAACACACGCACACACATACAGAGAGAGACACACACCACTTCACACATAAATTGCACACAATTAAAAAGTTGGACAGGAAATACAGGAAATGATGTGTTATGTTTTCTATTTCTATTATTTCTGCGGTTGGGTTTCAGAACTACCACTTGAATACTTGACAGCGTGAGCCAGTAGCTTGATAGCAGTCACTGGCACGTTTCACTATCCCTGCAGCTAACAACAAGGACTCAGGTGTCACCTACAAGACAGGAAGATCAATGTCTCCCTCCGGCCTATCAATTCTCACTTATCACTTAATCTGTTAATATACCAGATGGGTGCTCAGTCCCTCACAAACATGATGCAGATATTAGTCTGAAATTGGTTAGTCCGAGCTGCATGGATACAGCTCACAGTGGGCTTAGAGATTTGGTGTGTGCGTGTTGTGTGTGCTTTATGGTTTGATTGTGTGTGCCTGTTTAAGCCGACTCGATCATTCTAAGGCCACATGCTTTCTATGTTGACACCTGCTGCTATAGCTACCTGCTCTGGTGTGAATTAAACCTGGTTCCCTCACTCTCCTGCACCCTTCTGCTAGTCTATCAGCCCCCTGCTGTTCTTCACACAGACTTGGCTGTCTCTACTTGACTGCACGAGTAAAATCCATTGCACACAGTATTCCAGTGGGATGACAATGGATGGGTTCTGTGAGACTGGATGGAACCCATACATTTTCCAGCCATGTACATCTAAAGTCAGAAAGATACTGTGTGTTGTTTTGGACAGTATTTCCACTTGCCTGATAAATGGATGATGGATGAATCAATATTATATGGATGAAGTGGATGTATGGTGTACTGTAGCTTAGCGAGCGCTTCCACTCTGCCTCACCGCAGAGCCGACGGGAGTCTCTTCCTGCGGTCAGCTATGCAGTGCGCCGGCGTTTCTCCGGCCCGGTCATACTGCCTCCTCTGTCCCGGAGGCACTCCAGCCAGGACGTCCAGTGGGACCAGAGACGCCGGCTGGCCCAGCAGCACCTGCCCCTGGCACAGCTGGAGGACCTCTACAACCGGGCCCTGGCTGGCCTTGAAGAACCCTCCACGCAAAGGTCAGTGACGCGCGCACACACACACACACACACACACACACACACACACACACACACACACACACACACACACACACACAC
>JAODUG010077537.1:0-12956 GCA_027564795.1 Aphredoderus sayanus
AACACACAAATCATACACAATCAGATGGCGCCACCGTGTGGCTAAATACTATATTACGAGTACATTACGAGGGTTAACATGCACTAGGCTTACAACAGACATGAAATGGAACCAGTAACTTATTTTAGCCGGGTGTGACAGCACATACATTTTCACATAGAATTACATTTGTTTGTGTGCATTTGTATCTTACAACTGTGGAAACAAAAAGTGAACTCCTAGTTGAGGGTTATACATATATTTAGACTAGCATAAGGACACTTGTAGCAGAAGCAATGAAACAGTAGGAACAAGGCTGTGACACATATGATTACACCTTCTCTGTGACAGTTTTCACTGTAGCACCTTCAAGTGCGACTGCAGATTTTGTCGTTGCAATTTAGGTTGAAATCGGTTAGATCCTCAAATATTTTTCACCTCTGAAACTCACCAGTCATTACCTCCTGCTGAGAGTTATCACATTTTGGTGTTTTGATGTTGCATTTGTTGTTACCCTTTGACTGATTGGCTTCCACACCTCAACTTATATCCGCAACATTCATTTAGTTTAATTGGATCTCAACGTGAGACTGCCACTGGTCGAATTCAAATGGACATGGGCCATCGTACGTAAACTGTTAGAGATTAAAGAGATTACATATTAAAATGGCTATAGAGCAAAAAAGGAGATATTATAAAAAAATTCTTATTTTTTTATTTTTTTATGAAAAAAATAAGATTAATTGAGGGTTTAGTTGAATGAGTGTTATGAGGCAGTTGTGTCTGTGTCACGGGTACCAAGTTGATCTGAAGAGGTTCGTCGAAAGACGATGGGTAGTGACTGTCAGCTGCAGGAATATTTGTCCACATTCCGGTGCCAGGACAGAGGAGTCATGACTGGGCTGAGCGATTCGCTCAGCACCCTTGTAGCGATGGTGGTGGTGATGCTGGGGCTTCAAAAGTTACTTTCACAGTATAAGTTCCGTACATAATGGTTTTGGTTGTTGGTATGGCACAATGCACTTGTATTTTCTGTGGTTAGTTGGGTAGAAAATTATTTTTTTTGTGGTATGCCTAGCTTGCAATAAAGTCAGTCAGAAATTCTGAGGCATGCAGTAGATTTTTTTTTCTTCTCATTTTGTTATTGATCCAGATGGACCTGTATTGGCAAGTGGTGGTAAATTCATGGTCTTTCTTTCTGCACAGAAATTAATGTGACATGGTTTGAAAACTTTACAAACTGAACAAATACTGAAAATAAAACTTTATAAATAGCTGAAGGCGTGTTCTTCATTAGCCTATATATTAAAGCTGCCAGTGCTACACTGTTTTGGCCATTCTACACAATGAGATTGTAAAATGAGTGTCATTGATGTACATTGTAATTTGGGCACTGTTATTATTTTGATTGCTTCTGGAAGTGTTATCCAACTGTGTAGTCACACTAAATATTGTAAATGTTTTTTGCAATTAGCTCACTATTAATTGCAAAACCTAAAACTGCAGTTTGTTTCAGCATTATGTAATGATTTGCTAATCTGCCAGCCATACTCAATAACGGTCATGAGCGTTATCACTCGTCATAACCGGGAACACAAATTCCATGTAGTGCTTACAAATGGCAATGCACGTCACATTATGAAATTAATGTTGCTCCGATCAATATCGGAAGACTTTCGAGAAGCTCAATTTTACACTTGCTGCAAGGAGCAGATGGTGTTGTCTGATAGTGTTGCTAGAGGCAGATCCATGACAGCAAAGATACAGAGGGGAAGCCAAACTCCCTGCAGCACAGGAGAAGGTGAAAGGATGCTATGATGCTGGGTACTGTTTAAATGCTTAACCCGCATGGATGAATAATTCCTAAATCAGATTTCGGTAATGAATAGTTAATTGCTCATGAGCTTTAACTGTTTATGTACAGTACATATTCCAGCCCCCACCTTTCTCAACCACATTGAAATAACAAACGCATACGCACACAATTTGAATGCTGTTGCAGTGTGAAATGTGTACTGTATTGCTGGTTTATTGCTATTAACAGCAATGCTTTACATAGCTGGAGGACATAAACTGGTGTTCACACTGTGCTTGGGAGAAAAAACATGCAAACTGTATTCAAATATTAAAATGCACCCACTGGGTATGTTAATGGCACAATGGCAGCCAGTGTTAATATTGCTCTTACCTTCCACGGCCGGTAGCAAACCTGTCGAAGAATTTCTGGGCTCAAGAACCCGACTGGTCCATGATTGATGGGCCTTTGCATCACATTGATAGGTCCAGGTATCTGCTGAGAAATAGGCCTCTATCTACAGCTCGTAAATCTCTCACTCATGTCAGATTGAATCTTCTCAAACTACAAGTTGTTGGAGGGAAATTGGAGTTGGGAATGCAGCTTGTTATTGAAGTGCAGGTTACTGGACTCAATTCCTGTTCTGGGAATCCTTCTGGGCCTCTGTGACTACATTGCCATGGCCAGGCTGTGCTACTTTGTCAGTGATTTGTGTATATTCCTCTGTTTTTGTCTGTGCGGGCGAATATGCACGCTGCCAAGTTTTCTTTGTGTGTTTGTGTGTGTCACTCATGCCCTTTTAGTAGTGTGAGTTGAGCAGAAACTGAAGAGTGCCGGATACGTTTTTCTGAAACAAGTCTGGGCACATCTGGTTGTGATTGGAAGAAAAAAGGCTTCCAGTGTTCTGGGACCCGGCAGCTAAAGCTCAGCCCGCCCCGAACCAGCACAGACCAGTATGACACAGGCCCAACCTATGAAGGAAAGGCAGCCGAAATGTTCACCCGTGGCCAATTCTCATAGTCCTGTAGCAAAGCAGTGTTTTCAGCAACAGTATTTTACTCCCTCCTCCTATAAGAACCCAGAGCCTTCTATGAGCCAGAATATACCAGAGGCTCCATTACTTTTGTTGGCAAATTCTGCGTCAGTGATAATGGTGCCTTAGGGGTTTGCTCATCTCGGCACCTTCCTCGAAGTTAAAAGCATCGGGCAGGGAGAATATTGGAAGGCATGCCACTGTGAATGCTAAAACCAGTTTTACCTTCAGTCTGTTTGTTTCTGAAGTACAGCATGGGGTAATGGGGTTGGTTTGTTGATGAAGGGGAGAAGGATGGCAGATCGCAGATTGGGCATGACGGAAGATCCCCCCCCCACACACACACCCCCAAACCCCCCCCTTCTACTTTCCTGCTTCGGCTGAGCGTAACCGTGGATGGGGGCAATTAAAATGCCAGCATTTACAGCAACTGCCTCAAGCCATTGTTTTCCCTGCCTATTTTCATTGCACTTCTAATTTGGACCAGCGTTTAACCTGTGACGTTGTCTGTGGGCTGCATGTTCAGGATTGTGACCTGGCAGGCTGCTCTCTGCTGGCTGGAGCAGAAAACAGCCTTTGTCACAGCTCTGAAGTGAGCCCTAATTCAAATGGAGCGTGGGCATTTATCCCCCATGAACCCCCAGCCCTCTGCTTAGACACAGAGACGGTTTCACTCCAGTTCCAGCTTCAGAGCAAATATCATGGCCCCGTGTTATTGTCCCTTTAGTGCTGTTGGGACTATTTGCTGTCCTTATTAAGGGGGCTGACTGGCAGCTGTATGGTGGGTGTGTGTGTGTGTGTGTGTGTGTGTGTGTGTGTGAGAAAGAGAACAGTCAGACCAATCGGCAGCCCTGAGGCGGGGCAACGAAGCCACAGCGTGTACTGGTGTTTCCACACATGCCACAGAGTCAGTGACCCTCACCAGCATAATGACTGCAGGGTTCATTTCCCGGGAGTGGGTCGGCCCTGCAAAATCACGAGATGAAGATGGGAACTGCTGGGAGGAGGACAAGGATATTGGCCATCAATGTAAAGCATGCCTTTATTCTTCAACATAAGCACCAGCTGATGTGTTTCTACCCAATCCTTTCTGATGGGATTTCGCGGGCATGTCTAAAATCCACTGGAATGCCTTTCGCTTTCCCTCTCTCGTTCCCTTTCAGTCTTTCTCATGGCTTTCTAAAACTAGAAATAATTCCACCACAAACAGAATGAAAGCGTTGTTGGCATGTTGTGAGGGAGGGCTTTGCTGGCACCGAGCAAGAAACGGAATTAGACTGTGACAATCTCCTACTTCATCTCTTAGGTGCCGCGAGAGAAGGCAGACATGCCCATTTTCCCCACCGCATTAAGTGATTTGCGGGGCGGCATTTGAGGGGAATTGTTCCCGGGGAAGCACACGAGAGAACATCTATTTGCATGGCATTTTCTTACTCGCAACGGAAAGAAATCCTAAGTGCCGGGTGCTGTTTTCCGGCAGAAGTAAGAGAAATTGCCCCCATAAATAACGCTTTCGAATGAAACTGCAGTTAAGGGCGTACAAGTGAACATCGACTCATGATGCCGGAAAGGCCCATTCTCATTGCGTGTAATCTCCTTGTGTTTGTGTGTTTTGCGTTCAAACCCCGCAAATATGGCATAGAAATGTATGGTCTTTTGTCTGTTAGTATTCAAAGTGCATTGTAAACAGTAGAAGTGGACTTTTTAAGCAACTCTTTCCAAAACTTTTCAGCAACTGCACCGTTCTAAATTTACATGTGCTTATGCGGGTGGGGTGGAAGGGGGGGGTACTGACGAGCACTGAAATGTGTGACCTGATCACACCTTCCCCTGCACAGCTTCCATTATAAGCTAATGAGAGATATTATCTAATGGAAATCTGGATGAGGCCATCATTTGCGATGCGAAAGCTTAAGGTTACATTATACACATACTACTTGATTTGAGATTGTAATATTGATACGTTAACAGTATAATCATACCGATCATCAAATTATCTGATTATTAAACAGCATGAAATTGGTCTGATTAACCTGAATACTGGGCAGTCTCTTGGCACAACAAAGTATTTACCCGCAAAGTTCCTTGTTACTGTGTGCAGGCAGAGTATGCCATCAACCAGAATTATTACCAGGCATAGAGGATCTCTACATATTATTATATGAAACATTGTCTTGATAACTGTCTTGCCAGCGAGTTGAAATGTACTAGACTGGAAACATGCTCCTTGAAAAACATGTAATGAAAATGAGGGTCATTATTCTACCATGGAAACACTGAAACAAACCAATGTAAAGTCTTACCA
Organism: Aphredoderus sayanus; assembly: GCA_027564795.1. NCBI lineage: Eukaryota > Metazoa > Chordata > Actinopteri > Percopsiformes > Aphredoderidae > Aphredoderus > Aphredoderus sayanus. The sequence goes on from JAODUG010077537.1 coordinate 5,113, forward strand.
GACTTGGGAGATTGCTGCTGCTGCCAGAAGACTGAACGTCTTATCATTGGCACAAGTAAGTCGTGGGACATTTGCCAGCATGGATGCTGCATTTGGCATGACATGAAGTTTTCCGCTATGGCCAGAAGACTGGGTAAACATTTACTTCCAAATCCTTGTTTGTCTATGTTTTATAGTGAATTCAAATATGTAGGGCAGGAGAACAATGTCTCGGTTTTTACCATGATGATGTTGTGGAAAAAGGAATCTGTTCACCTACATTGTGCATAATGTCTTAGCAGGTTTATTGCCAACCAAATGATGTGTCTTGAAAGCCACAGTTAACTTGATTGGTTAAGTGTAACAGGAAACGTAAGTGCTACTGCACCAGTGCCTCTGAACAAATGGCTGTGATGGCTCCAGAATGAGACGAATGCCTTTACGCACAGAAACGACATCAAGCAAAAACTTCCCGCACGACGTGACTCATCTTAATTAATGTTAAACAATACATACACTGGTTGTTAATTATGCTTAAATGGATGGAGACGAATGGCATGTGAGACAGTTAGGGGGAGACGGTGATTACTGCCTTCGCCGTGACAATATTCTTTCGCATACCTTTTGAAGCCTTTACCACTCAAGGCCTGTTTTAAGTTATGTTTGCTGTGGTTGATACCGAGCAGCAAATGCTTGTTTCCAGATTGAGTCACAAGTCTCTCGCTCTGCCTGTACTTGTTTGTCTCTCCCTCTACGTTACTTCTGTGTATTTTCATTTGTCTGTCTGTTCCATAGAGTAGACCCAGCTGCACAGATGTGATGCCTGGCTTGCCGTTTTAAGTGTTAGCCCGAGGCGGCTGCCTCTCCAGGACCACCGGTCCTGATGAAGAGCCACGGAGGCTCAGTTTGGCAGGCTCTCATTTGACGTGGGGGCTTCTGTCGCCCAGACACGCTCCCCACCCCGAGCTCCCCTTCTTCCCAGAGTGCTCCTGAGAGACCGGGGGAAGTGCCAGGGAGGGGCATTCATCACGGTCGTGGCCCAGGGCGCTACGTTAGCGTTAGCACCCAAATGAGAAAACGTGTGCAGCACAACAAGAGTTGTACAGCGCGATAAGGGTTAAGACGCCCTTTCCCCCGCTGTGCCCAGCCCAGCCCTTGTTGTTTGGGCATCTATCACCCTGGGGTGGTTGAAAAATAATTTACTGTACTGTCGGTTGATTGACGACACAAAAACAGAGCCGCGTCTTCCATCAGTCTGCCCCCACAGACCTAATACTCTGCCCTGCGAGGTGAATGCACACTGAACACAATCTAAAACTGTTTCTCCACACGTGCCACTTCAAGTTCATAAGAAGCCGGGAGAGGGGGAGAGAGATGTGTATATATATAAAAAACCAGCATCACAGTGGGTGATGCCCACCCCCCACTTTAGAAAATGTCTCCCATTCTTTGCCTCATAGAACTCTCTACCCTCTAACATCTGGTGGGGAAAGGTGACCTGCTAGGCTCAGCGCACATGCATCCATCACATGGAATGGAATCAGTCCAAACCCAATAGATGCACAGATTGATTTTTAGGTGAAAGCGAAGGCTATAAAAGCCTGTTGATAATTTAACCTGATACTGTGGACTCATTTTGTCACGGCGAGAAGAAAATATTTTGGAGTGAGTCCAAGTCAAATAAAGATGCATGAATAAAGCCTTAATTAGAACACCCTCATAAGAAACTGCCGATAAAGACCTGGAGAATGCCCTGCGGACTAGCAAGAAAACCCCGGTGTGAAGAATGAAGTCTAATTTGACCTTGGCAGTGCTCTTGGAGTTTCTGCATCATGTGCCAGGCAAGTGTATACATTATTTGGGACTTAAGTGGAAACTTCTGGAGAATACTCTTTAATCCACCGTTCATCCTGATCAAAGGGAGACAGATAACTTTGCGGTGAGCCTACGTTCTCCAAGACCCCCAATCCCCCCACCCCTTTTCCAAGGCTGCTCTTTTTCAAATGGGCGATTCGCTCCAGACCTGTCTGATCGCACGAACACATCGGTCTAAAAGAGAAGAGACATGCCGAGGAAAATGGGACTGGGAGAATTATATTTTTGTGCGCTGGGTGCCTTCCTATAAGAGTAATTGGTTGAAATGGTGAATTGAAAGAAAGAACCTAGGGTCGGTTGTGCACGTGTGTTAGAAGTCAATTGACTTCAAGCCTGTCTCTCTGTGACTATCCACTCACACTACAGGAAAAAAAATGAATGTCTCCTAAATTGCTCAAAGCTAATCTTCTTTCCTGTGCTCCCGGAATACAGGAACCCAGTTTGTCACCATGGTTCCAACCAGTTTACCGTGGCTCATACCCAAGGCTAGTTTTATTTATGGAGTTGAGGTTTGGTCATGCTATATCTTTATATCTTGACTCGTACAAAACAAATTCTTAAAAACACACTAACTGAAATGTAGTGGTAAGCTTCCAGACTTGACCATCTGTTAAGACACACCACTTCCAGTTTCATCACGGTAGAGTCACAAGACTAGAAATCACACTAGAGAAAATTGAGAATTAAAATGCTTGAGGATCTCTCCAAGGTGCATGTCTGTCATTCTCCTAAGCCCTAAAATAGCCACCGATCTGCAGAAAACAGACACCGCATGCTGTAGAAGTGTTATGTGTTGAATACTGGCATACAGTACCATCTGTTTTTGAGCTGATCAAAAAAGAAAAAAAGAAAAACCTGACATTTTACTGATGTTTTAGTTGGAGGGCTTGGCCTCGCTGTCTTGCACATAAGCAGAAGGCACCGCACTGCAATCATCGTTCCGCAAAAGGCTCAGTTTTGCTGGATGCTAACTTGGAAGCCACCGCTCCGTTGCCGTGTGCCAGGAAGCTGTAGAAGAAAAACAGCAGAACTTTCTTTTGTGGATGAGGGAGGCCCTGTAGCACAATCATTGCGATAGGTTATCTTGGATGTTATACAAAAGCAGAGGCAGTCGCGGCGGCTTTATTCGGACTGTGTGGAAGCTCGCCAGGAACGCAAACCCTGAGTTACCCAAGTGCATGTCTAGAAGGATTGGAGGGGTTATGACTGTTTATGGGTTATGTTTGCATCCTTGTCATTTCAGGACTACACTAGTAGGCATTTTTCTATGCATGAGAACCTTATGATGCAGGTGCAGGGAAACAAGAGGTTTTAAAATAAGTGCAAAACTAGGTGATTAACCATCAACTACTTTTAGTACAGGCCAGCTCTGCAGAAATGTTTTAAATGTGGTAAAAAAAAAAAAATACTGCCTAAACTGCTTCACTACCCACGTTCTCTTTAGCTGTCCATCATTGACTCTCAATGCATATTTGATGATGCAAACGTAATGCATGGCGGTTTTCATCCTACTATTTTACCACTCACAGGAGGAGACGAGAAGCAATTGATATAGATTTTAATTTGCTAGTCCCAGGCTCTTAACATGCATTAAACGTGCTGAAGTAGAATGCTCTCTGGAATATGTCATTGCCCTTTTGGCTGAGATGACGGTGCGTTTAGGTCCACTGGACAATTTGTTTACCCAATAAGAGAGCTTCCTCTACGCAGTCTCGCATTTGCAGGTCAACTTGAACCTGTGCTACATTAAACGACGTGGCGCTTCCTTAAGCCGCTTCTGTCTGGAGTAGTTACACTGACAGGGGACGCTGGGGCAATGTGCACTCGCTCGTCTGTTAAACCCCTTAGCCTTTGAGCAATTTGCTCGTCTTTGCACAGTTGTTTACCGAAGCGGAAGGCGAATGAATCCCCCTCGACCTCCCCACGCTATTCATATTTATTTATTTTACCTCAAACATACTTGTTAGAGCCCGCTCCTCCAAGAAGTCCCCCCCCAATCCCCAACCCCATTTCCCCTTTTGCTCTCGGTCATTGAATTAGCACGAGCTTGTTGAACTGTGGCCAGAGTCCTGTAAAACACAAGCGTAAATACATGGCACAGGTCCCTACTGTGCTGCGGACGGTTGTCGTCGACGCCCAAAGGCGCTCTCTGCTCCCGGTTCACGTGGAATGTAACGGCCGTTCCGCTTGTTTTCCCAGCCTGGATTAAAGACCAAGACAATTGGAGTTGTCCGCGCGTCCATGGTGCCAGCTCACGCAGGCAGCCATGGCAGTATATTGATGGGCCTCTTCTCTGGAGCCCCTCCATCCCTCATCACGCTGCCCTCCCACCCCCTACATGCACGCACGCACACACACACACACCGCCCTGCTGTAGCAGCCCAGACTGACTATCCAGGACAAAGAGTTCAAACCCCTGGCGAAGAAGAGCTGTCTGGCTAACTGTCAACACCCCCCCCCCCCCCCCGGCCCCCACCCCACCGCCCCCCACCACTCCCCGAGCCTGGAACAGCAAAGTTCAGACGTTAGACGGGGCGATTGAAAATGAAGCCCAGCACCAGCGGAGGAAGGGGCGCTCTTCTGTGTGTGCTCTGTTAACGTTAAGTGAGCTGCTGTCACACATTCTGTTAGCGTCAACACTTTCCATTCGGGTCGCCCTGCCGAGAGGGATTGCTCCTCGCGGGGAGGAGATTGTTGTCAGGGCCCTTTAGGATGGAGGCTGGCAGGGGCTCCCTCCACCGTCCTGCTTCATCTCTAGCTGGTGGAGGAGGGGGAAAGCTGCTTCAACCGACCGGTGTCCACACATCACAGCAGTAAAGCTGGTGGAAAATGGCACTTTTATCATTGTTATGGTGCTAGGCAGCCATGCTTCCAACTTGGTTTAGAGCAGTCTGTGGTGAGGCCAGGCACAGCTGGGCTTGTTGCTGCTTCGAGGGGGGGGCACAGGAGTTGAACAGGTCAGGCGGGGGAGACGAGTTCATGGTGGTGGAGGCAAAGCTGCCTCGATTAGATAGCAGGTGCACCTCGTTTGTAAGCGATAGGAAATCTTTCCTCTATCCTTTGATACAGAGGGAGTCAGCCGAACTAAGATCTCCTAGACCCAAAAGGCACCTATGCCACTATCCAACACTTGGTTTGAGGTTTTTGGTTTCCTCCCACCTCCCACTTCCACTCAATGCTCGGGTTTCCTTTTTTCCTGGTGGCTCCGCCCCATGATTTTCTCTTTCCCTTGCCTCGTGCCTGCTAGCCCCATCTGTCTGAGTCCCGTCCGTTCCCACAGCTGACCCCATAAAGACGAAAGTAAGAGGATTTTATCCTCTACCGTGTCAAACAAAATCATGCTGCCGCCGTATACAGGATAAAGAGCTTAGATATTAAACATATGATAGCTTAAAAAAATGTCGCGTACGACGTTGGATTGGACCCTGCAAGCTCTTTCGTGATTTATACCCCCGCCTTCTAAAGTGTCAAATGTGGCTGTCATTTCAGAAGATATCATGGCTCAACTATCACCATAAGGAAGGACAGCCTATTACAGGGACTTTTATTCTGAAATAGGTCTTCTTGTCTGTTAACAAATTGATGTTTTCAGGTATAGCAGTTTAATTAATTTCACCTCCCCCCTCGCAAATCCACCAAACCAGTAATCCTCGAAAACATCAATGCAATCCCTGATCCTGATTTGTTGAGCATGTTTCGATTTGTAAACAAACCAAGGCAACAAATACAGCAAGATCTATTAAACTGTGCAAGGTTGGCCTTTAGAAAGCTCTGCTTTTACATTTTAGATGCATATTTGGCACTCGAGCATATCCGTCAGATGGACAATTGATTGAGATAAAACATTTTTCCACCAACAGGTGTCACAGTAGGGAAATTACTGGTGTAGCTCCTAACAATAATTATAGTATTATACCTGTGCACCAGCATTGACAAAATATTGGTTGCTTCATTAGTTTTGTCAATACTGGTAGAATAAAATGGAACAGACCCATAATGAACATTTTGAGCGGCATAACACTGATTTACATATTTAGCTTTGAGGTCAACCAAAATGGATATGACAGTGATATAGATTGTGTCTGAGCTGTGGGCTGATTTGGTTTTATTTATTTGCTAATGCTCGCCAGAGCCACAGACATTTGAGCCACCCCGGTGTCTCAGGACGAAGCCAGTTGTCCCTCCAGACAATATGATCCTCCTTAAGTATTGGCTGTGGCTGCCCTGTCTATCCTTCCACCACAAAGCACACATGCTTCCAGACACCTCCACACAAACACTCTCGCACCTACTCCCACATATAAACACATGTCCTTCTAAATTCTCTCTTCCCATTCCACCACCGCTTGCTGTGCCCTGCCATCCTCTCCCCCACCCTCCTCCAATCCACTGTGCACTTTAATTTCAGCATGCAGTAGTTGTAATCAGCTATATTTATTATGACGGGGATTAACTCGGCCTAATCGACCCCGCCCCACCCACCCAGACCTATGTGCCTGTCTCTCTTTAAGTGTCTCCTGCTGGAAATTCGGCAGGGCAGCATGAGTGGAACAACTCAATAGGCATGTGCTGTAGACACAATGATGAGGTTTATTTATTTTTATAAAGCATACAAGCATTTATTTGATCCGGGAGGCTCTGTTGTGGAACGGATCGTTGCTGTAACTTATTGATCGGGCACTAGCGAGGCACTGGCCTGTGTCTGGCCTTCATGTTGGCATCTCTGTATGCGCCGCACGCTCCCCTGTAGCAGCCAGCCACTCCTGTTACAATCACACAAATGACGAGGTTTTTAGTCTCTCTTCTTGAAGGAGTGAGAAGCCACGAGGGAGCTGTGAGGGAAGATTGTCACTCATGAGGAAGCTGGTAGGTAGGATTTTCAGGATTTCACCGCGGCTTGCAACCGTAGGCTAGATTAATTTTTCTGGGGAAGATTTGAACACACACACACACACACACACACACACACACACACACACACACACACACACACACACACACACACACACACACAAACAAACAGTGTGAAACCTTGCACAGAGGAGCTGCTGGCCAACTGCGATTATAGACCCTGGGAATACCTTGCATGTGTGGCCTCACACAGCTGTGAAACCCCGCACTCCATGTGATCCAACTTCCTGATCCTTGGACTTCTGTCTCCCTGGTGACAATCACAAGGGGTGGATATTGGCAAGGAGCTCACAATACGAACACATGTCACGATTTGATTTGATCACAACACATTGTGATAGGATACACATTGCAATCTATAGTTCTCTGATTGTAAAATGTGTACAATACTGTTGTACACTTTACTGAGATGCATCCTGTTCTGTTCCACCTCGGTAGTATAATACATGAATGTATATCACATTTATTGATACCTCAGCAGACAAATTATATCAAAAGTATTTTAATATGGATATTCATTTAATATTGAGTGATAGAATGGCTCTATAGTACTTGTAGATGAGATTTCCAACTGCGCTATACAGCTGCAAATCTGTACATATAATTGCACCAGTTATTATTTTATTTGTGTGGTTTTTGGTTGTGTTTCCTGTTTGCTGTATGACAACGCTTGCATTTAGTTTTTGCACAACTTTAATGAACTAGGTCAACCCCCCTACTTTGAGCTGGCTCATGCCAAGAAACGCTCCACATGTAGATTACCTAGAAGACCCTGAACTTCTGTTGGGTAGAATGGAAATGATTGAAACAAAACCTCCATGAAGCACACAATTGGTCCATGGGCCAATTGCACACATGCACTTATTCTAATGTTACTTGATAACTATTCATACTTAAATGGTGGATTATCTTTCCCCAGTTGAACGTTCTGGTATTGTGTTTGGGTTGCACGCCCACACATGGTCTGACCTGTTGAACTGGTGGCACTTTTGTTGCTGCCACGAGTGGGGCTTGGGGGACGGTATTACTGTGGTATTGAATGATTCAGTCCGTGACTCATTTCTACATTGCCACCGGTA